>MU270342.1:0-215173 GCA_021432625.1 Leptodontidium sp. 2 PMI_412 | reverse complement strand
TTTTTTTTTTTTTTTTTTTTTTTTTTTTTTTTTTTTTTTGGAAATTCCATGAGGCTATTGTCGTTCTTTTTTCTGCTGTCAAAGCTTCTCAGTTGTGTCTGTCCTTGCTCGAGTGCCCTGAGGTACAACAAAGTATTCCCAACAACAAAAGTCCAAACTTGGACTCGCTCCTCTACTTCCCCCAGCCAGCCCTTTTCCGTTACCGGGCGCCGAAGAAGTACGTAAACCAGTTTAATCGCACTACCGAGGTTCAACAGAGGTTTGTTGCTGGATGACAGGGCTAGCTTACGCAGTAGACAGACTGCACAAAACAAACACTGTCAGCTTCAATTTCGAAAAGATTCGAGGTTCTAGAGTGGGCACTTACTCCTCCAGCACAAGATTGTGAGGTATCCTCTTCGAACGTTGTACTGTAGGGGGAGAAACATGCTCCTCGGAATGTCGGGATAGCTGGCGTTTGCTAGACGCGGCACTAATAGAATTCAGAAACCAATTCTACCGTACAATTATTTCTGGCTGAACTTACACAGTAGCTGTGTGCGCCTTTGCCCTAGAGGGACATGGCTGTCAGTACCTGCGTCTGTGAACGGCGCCCATACTTACTTCGCAAGTGTTTCCGCTCGCGAGCGAGGTTCCACCGTTGCAGTACATCTGGGATGCAGTGGCAGCCAGAGTCTGTGCTAGGAAGAGGACGATGAAAGAGGTCTTCATGATTGCAGACCGGTTAGCTGATGGAGAGAATAGATGTAGATGTCACTGATGTTGTTGACATGCACTGGGGAAAGGTCTTCATATAGAGCGCGTCTGATGGGAATCTCCTCGAATGTCTGGGCTTCAAACAGTTATAAAGTCTAACAGATTGATTCGACTCATGTCTTCAATTTTATTTTTGACCATACAGGGTATTTCTACTCCCTTCATTCAATGTACGCATATTGGGGATACCTCTATCCACTTCCAAGGAAAAGAGCTTTAATCGACGGTTTCGCGTGCTCCCCGTGCTCTCCTAGAGAAACTCGTAATCACTGACTCTCTCTTTCTGGGGATCAGCGGAATTAGTTGTTCTGACGTAAATGACAGACAATTGCTTTTTGTACCCAACTTCTGACTATTCGTAAAGGTTAAGAGCCGCATGCTGGGGGGCACAAAGAAGTTCCCAAGCTAAAGACCCTCTATTGGGCAGGTTGGACAAATGGTTCAGCCAGATGTAACCGGAGTTGGTTGGTAGTAGTGTATGGACTGGAAGGCGGCTCCCGAATTACTATTTTGTTATTAGATAGCGTTATGGTGGGGGAATTCAGTTTCAGTCTTTTGAATAAATGGAGTAAAAATAAAGTTGTCATTTCATGAATAGCGCGAGTTTTTCTCGGCTTCAATTCAAGTATCTCACCTCCCAAAAAAATGTACCATAGCGAAAGTCGTTGTCGCTTGAACGGCCACGCCACTTTTCTAGTAGATTGACATAAGGTTTCCACTACCGGGGAAGAGGCGTTTGAAATTCATCACATAACCGTGTAGTTCAGAGGATACAACTGCAAACCATTGAACTAAAGGAGTAACGTCCCACCCCACCCTTCCGACCACCCTTTTACACCAAAACTCATCACTTTGAATAATTAATATCTCTATTAATTATTAATGAAATAAGCTAAGATTTAAGATTTGGAATATTTTTTAGAAGGTCTTTTAGATAATAATAATTTAAATGATTTTGTATTGCGTTATATTACAAACTAAGTATTTAAAGTTCAAAATTTTCTCTCAAACAAATTTAGTTGTTACGACCTACGATGCGCCTCGTATTCTAACCGACACGGGCTCGTAGCATCGCTGGCTATGCGACGGCGCTAAGCCCAATAGGGAAGACTAGGTGGCGAGCCTGCGACATGTTGACGTGAATGGCACTCGACTACGCTAGGCCCCATTAGGAGGGTCCTTCATGTATATATACTCGAGCCCTCCCTTACGGAGAGCTCTCCTTTCCTCCTTGTCTTTTCTTCTCGATTCTGAGCGTAGCATTAGGCCCAAATACAAAGCTAGAGTCTACTCGCCGTATCAACCTCTTGCCAGCCGTAACATTAGTGTAAAAAAGATATTTCTTAATTTTCTAATAATTTTTTAAATTATTAATATAAGAACTTAAAACTTAAAGTAGAAGTATTTTTTATATAATACTTTAGGATTCCTGAGTTTAAAGTTAATTCTATTAGTAATAGTTTTATAATTAAGTAAAATAAAAAGCACTATATAAAAAGTTTATATAAGAGAAATTAATTACTTAATAAAAAGGTTACTACCAATACAATTACTTTAAAACTTTTAGAACTTTAGGATTTCTACCTAATCTTTACATATTTCAAGTTTTATATAATTACATTAATTGTTTAAGAAATTATTAGCCAGTGACTTTTTAACTTTTTTGTATGTAAATACTTAAATTCGATATTATATAATAATTTATGATTTGAATTACATTTGCTCTTGTGAACCTAGTTAATAAGAGCTAATAAATATGAATATAAAAAATTATAAAGTTTTATTAATTCGTTGTAAAGATATTAATACCTAAAAAACGCTGTTTTTGGTGTAAAAGGGTGGTTAGAAGGTAGGGGTGGTCGGAAGGGTGGGGTGGGACGTTACCGTGCTAAAGTTGCCTCTAATTTGTAACAGGGCTAGGTATGCTAAGAATTTGTAGAGGTCTTATAAAACTGAACCAAATTGAGCTAGCGCTTCTAAACCGTAGAACCGTAATCTAGACGAAGTGAAGAAAGTACAGTACAAAAAAAGGTAAAGCGGATGCCCTAAAGCGAGGCTCTAATCCGGGAATCGATACTGAAGGATTCTGGATAGGCTTCCTCCTCAGACGCCACAACCGGAAACCTTTTTCTGTGCGCTGAGAGTCCTCGCCCCTATTTATGATCATTGCAGACCCGCATATTATTTTTCTTTCAATTCGGATGAATTACCAATCGCCGATTTACTACAATCCTCACATTGTTACATTTAAAGTCTTCAGTACTCTTGGTATGGAACGCTTGGAAACATACAAGGGTAAAAATTCTGAGAAACTCGGGCTAGCTACTATATACCAATCAACTGTGAGCTGCTTGTTTCAACGCGCCCGCAGTTGAACCTTCTATCATGCTCACTGAAATTGCTTATTCAACTCCTCTCATTTACTCTCGTGCTTCCAATCAAACCTCGAGTCTAAGCCCATAACTTCCACGAATGAATACTCCAATACCGGTATTCCTTCCCGACAAAATTGAAAAGTTTACAGATGGCAATTACTCCGATAATTGATACAGCCATTTGATATCTCTCTTTGGTTGTCTTCGTTTGAGCGCTCAAAATCAAAGGGAGATTTGGGTACTGGACAAAACAGAGTGAAGAGAAGTCTTTGGTGGCGAGGCTGTCCACATTCACCCGGACAATCACGAGAGCGGAGAGCGGAGACACGATAGTACTGAGTGATAAGCTTGGTGAAGTTGTCCTCACTTTGATAAAAGAACTGAAAGACAAATGAGGTAGCACAATGCCAAAGTAGCAAACCATGACCTGCGTTAGCACTTCGCTGTCAAATAATCTAAACTTCCAATATTGGCTTGGTGCTGTGACAGCAGGCCAAAAGAGGTTGTTTATTCTATGGATTATTAGTCATCGGTTGCCATTAGATCCAAGCATAAGCTGCATGTCTATAAAACTTAAAATGCCAGGTGAGCACAGGCTGTTGTAAAATGGACTGGTATTGTTGTTGATTCTCGCTTAGCATAGTGCTGCCGAGGGAATTTTCGATCCAGAGCTCGGTCTATGCCACACCTCAATTATTTGCAGATTCAAAATAAGGCTGAGTACTGCCAAGAGACTTTCTTAGCTCGGAATCTCAATTCCACCTTCTGGAGCACAAGTCCATTTATGTAACCACCCCATAGGTGCTCAGAGGCCCTGTGTTTCTCCGTGTAGAGCGATTGCCCGAGGACAATCTGGGCTTTTGCAGACATTCTAGCGCCGAAGCTGAACAAATTATCAGGAAAGAAAAGTGGAGGAGAAGAGGAAATTACTGGTGTACTCTACTTGAGTTCATCGTGGTGAGGTGTGTTAGGCGAGTCAGTGATTAGGGTATTATATCCGCTACTTAAAGTGAACATGCTTCATCTCACCGCGGTGGTCCCAAGCGCAGAACCAATGGTACACAAGACTCTGTGCGGCCGAGGAGAGAGCCCAGAGGATGCATATATGCACATCATAGTTGATGACGTTGGAAAATTAAGTTCGATCCGGTTGCTTTATTCTGTTGAGTCTGCGTGCGACGACATTGAACAAATCTATATTTTTATGTTAGATACATACTACTGTCAAACCGACTTCTCATTGCTGTCCTTTATCTATGGAATTACTGTAAGCACAGTATGAGACCAATCCAGGCTAAATTGAAGCTTAAAGACGTTACAAGCCCATAATGACGCACTAGTAACTCAGAAAACTGTCACATTCTGATGGCCCAGAACAGCGCTCAGGCACGGATTGTGATGCTTTAAGTCCTGATTATTTCACCAAACACCTCCAACGAAACCTGGACGGAATCCCCACCTGAAATGGGAGCTCCCTCGTCAAAGTGAGCGAGCAGGAGGCGAGTGTTAGTGGAGACGTTGAAAATCGGTGTTAGGAGTTGAATCGCTCTAGCCATTTATACCCAGCCTTTCAAGGTTGAAGCAGACAGCCTGCAGTAATCTTGGATGGCACGAGTGAATGTAAGTACAACTTGCGTCCGAAGAGCTCAGATCTCCCCTCGGAGTTCCCGACGTTGCAGTTCGAAAGTTCCCGACTTTCTAATCCTCTACAAGGTCTCAAGACAGCCATTCCTGAAGTTACAACCAGCAAGAACGGTCCTTCACAACAGCATCTCTCACCCTCACCAGCCAAGCACATTCCCACCCTCTGGCCGGGCCAAGGCTACCCAAAACAAGCTCCCTCCCCTCGCCAAGGCATACATCCCAATCCCACTATTCCCCTCTAAGCCAGCACCGTCTCTGCCCCGAGCAATCTAATCTGATCTGATCTGATAATTCCCTCGTAGGTCCACAACTGATTTGATCTGATAACTTAAAAAGTTGCAGCCCCTCCGAAGCTCCCTGGATGCGGAATCCTATCGGCGCTTGGCTGCAGGTTTCTATTGCGACCCGATTGAAAAATAAGAAGCTGAGAAGTCTTGGGACATAGAACGATGTGTGTCTAGGACATCATCCTTGGAACGATCCCCTCGGTCACGTTGATGTGTGACTGCTGAGGTCTCCGAGACCGCTGGTAGGGGGTAAAGGACTTTGTGTATGTATCTCCCGAGGTAGGAAGGAGTTGAGGAAGCCTTGTTATATATAAAGGCATAGTTAGCTAGCCTCCAAGTGAAGTCTACTTCATCCTCACCACTCCTATCATTTACTCAACCTCCTCACATCCTCACATCCCACCCCCAATTCTCAATTCAACCACAAACTCCCAATCTCCCTCAAAATGGTCTCCCTCCGCTCCCTCCTTGCTCTAACAACCGTCCTCGCCCTGACATCCGCATCCGCCCTCCCCTCAGACTCCGCAGCCGAGATCTTCCACGCTTCACTGCTTGCTCGTCAAGAGCCTGGGACCCCGCTGTATGCATGTCATTTGGCCTGTGGTTCGTGTCCTTCCTCTACTTCCCTCCCCTTCCCATCTCCTCAAACTACCTCACATACCTAGTTAGCTAGACATGTTTCCACTAACACCTCCCCTCCCCACATGTACTGCAGTGACCCTCTCCCGAGGCACCTCACCCTGCACCGACGTCCCTTCCTGATAAAATACACGGACTGCCTGGCGTGCGCGCATCCAAGCCGGTTCAATATCTGGCAGTACTACGGGACTACGCTTACAGCTGCGGGAAGTAGCTGTGGGTTGAGCACTTCTCCTATTCCTGCTGTGAGTTGAACTTTCCTTCCTTTTCTTTGGGGTTGTTTGTTCGCTTTGCGTGGAGTTAAGGAGAGTTAGGATTGGAATGGAATAAATAGGTCGGTGAGTGATGGATTGATGCTGATGAATTTGCGGGATTAGTAAATATTTTGTTTGGATGAATGAGAAGAGCAGGGGCGGGTGTTAGTGTTGATGTTGATGCTCGGATGTCGAGGTTCGGGATGAGGGTTGGCTGACTGACTGACGGATTTGATGATAACGTATGGAGCTAGATTGATGGGTGACGACTGAGAGGCAAATTAAGTATTCAATTGAACCCGGTGGAACTGGTAAATTATTCCCCTAGATTTTCAATCAGTCGTTGTTGTCGAATTGTACTCAGTTGTCTTCAAATGAAACCACTCACCTAGAAAACGAAGGATTTTCCCATGGAAATTCAAGAGCACTATGACACACGCACTAGAAATTTTGCTGTCGAGACGCAATAGAAAGTAAAGTGCTCTCATCGAAGAATGGTTCCATTTCACTCCCAATTTAATAATCAGACAATCATAGACATTCAGCCCATCCAGATATCAACCCTGTCCTGCCCAAAGCACCCAAAATCCATAATCCCCAACTCCCAGATAAGCCAATGCCCCTACAACCCAGCTTTCTCACTCTCCATAAACCCAACTCTAACACCCTGACCAGGTTGCAGTACAATCTCCGCCTTCAAGCAAGGGTCCCCTCCATCAACGGGCCCCATGAAATTCTCAACCTTCTCAAACTTCTGCAGCAACCTCACAATCGTATATCCCATCTCCGTCAATGCAAATTGCTGACCAATACATATCCTCGGGCCGCCATTGAACGGGATGTACGTCCATGGTTTTGGCTGCCATACTTGCCAGCGCTCGGGAACGAAGTCGAGGACTGTGATGGGTGGAGAGGAGGGGGAGGTTGGATGCGGCATTGGAGGTGTTAGATCGGGACGGCGTTGCATGATGAGTGTGGAGTAGCCGATTGGTGTGTCTTTTAGGATACCAACTGGGGACAGACCATCCGGCCCGCCGCCGTGGGGGAGTGTAGTATCTTTTAGGGCGAGGCGGACGTTGAAGGGGACGACGGGGTAGAGGCGAAGGGTTTCATTCATGACGTTCTTGGGGGTTGTTAGTAAATAAGTCAACATATTTTCCGACGAGGGTGGAATTGGGAAGGGAAAGGAGGTATCTTACCTGCAAGTACTTCATCCCCTTCAAATCCGCATAGGTGGGCACTCTGTCCAAACCAACCTGGTTCACAATCTCCGCACGCAATTTCTTCACAACCTCAGGATGACGAGCCAGTTCGTAAAAGGTCCACGACAAAGTTGAAGCAGTGGTATCTCTGCCCGCCAGTAAAACGGCTACGAGCTGGTCACGCAGCACCTTTCGATCACGGGTGAATGAAGCGAGAGCGTGAAGAAAGGTGTACCCCTCTTCTGATTTGGTCTTGGTGGCTAGCTCTTCTGGGGAGAGACTGAGTGCTTGGTCGATATATGGCGTCACGAACTCGTTAATGACTTTGATGCCTTTGTGAAAGGAGCTGCGGGGGACGAGGGGGTTTAGTGGTCTGTTTGAAGTTAGTTTGATCACTTAACGAATGCCGGGGGACGGTAAATACCCTGCTCGTGCAATGATGTTCTGCACCCTCTGTACCTCTCCAAAAGCTTCTGCAAACTCCTGCTCTGGCAACTCTAAACTACCAACCGACCTTCCCAGCAGAAAATGCGTCGCTGCGTCGAGGGTGTACCGAAAGAAGAGATCGCTGACGTCAATCTCGCCTCCTCGCGTCCCGTCATATCTTTTCCCTCCTTCAATAATCTGCTTGATCAATACTTGGACATGAGTCTCGAAGACGTCCAAATCGCTGACTCGATCCTTGACGAATTGCGGTCTGATCAACTGTCTCGAAGCATGCCATTGATCGAGATCAGTGGTGAAGATACTGTCCCCCAGAAAGTCACTCCATTCCCTGTGAAATGGCTCTCCCTTGCCATAATCCGTAAACTGCGTGGCGAGGATAGCCTTGATGTTCTCTGGATCGGCGGTGAAAATCAGGCGACGACCAACGGGTTTAGCTTCCATGGTGTACGACTTCTTTCCAGTGGAGGCTGTGAACCAGCGGTTCCATGTTTCGAGGTTCTTGTGGTTCATGGTTGCTTTGATGGCTCGGGCTATCAGGTCTAGGTCTGTGGAAATGGAATGTTAGAAAAGGGTGGAGGTAGATGGGGAGATTAATGTACCAAATGGGAATTTGGTATTGACTTTCTTCGCGTGGCCACCTAGTGCTCGAATCTTCCGCTCGTTGCTGAGCCATGTTGTGAGTTTGATGATGGCGACGACGGCGACGACGGCGACGATTAAGGTCTTTGGGGAGACTCGGCTGATGATATCTTCGATCATGGTTGCGACTGTTTGTGTGATGGGGGAGGTTGAAGTGAGGTACTAGACAGTGCCGTGCAGGCAGGCTTGAGCAAGGTCGTGGGGGATGTACGAAGTTGCTGTAGAGTCTCTTGAGTAGCTAGCGCGGGATGTGGTTCAAGATGAAGCTGCTGTAAAATTTATTGAGCAACGTAGTGGAGGATGTTGTTGTTGTTGTTGATGTTGAAGAAGCAGCTGTTGGCGTTTCTCTGGAGTAGGTAACTATAGGTAGTATAGGACGTCGTTCAAGGTGGAGCTGCTGTCTAGCTTCTTGAGCAACGCAACAACAACACAGTGTGAGATGTCGTTGAAGATGGAACTGTCCACAAAATCTTCTTATTGCGGCAGCTCGGGAGTAAAGCTTGGGTGGCTCTCACTCTTCTTCTTGGGAAGATCTCTCGATAAGATCTCTCTCGTAGTACTGCCACAAAACAAACAAGAGAAGAAGAAGAAGCTATTCGCGTAATACTACACGTCGGATCGAAACTCACAAAAGCGCATAACCCGAGGCCATACCTGGTACTTGTACCCATGCCATGGCTCCACCGTCGCGCACTTCGCCCATCCACCCACATCCACTCCGAGTTTCCGCCAGACTGGATCAGACTGGATCAGACTGGGACACGACACACACGGTCGAGTTGGTCGGTGCAAAATCGGGCCATGTCTTCAATTAAGCACCGACATGCGATCATGGGGGGAGGGTTTCCCCCCCTTGGCGGCATGGCTTGAAACGGTGGCCGGGGCTTGATTTTGGGCAGTAGCTGCATGCGGATGGATGTCTAGCTGCACGCAGAGGTCTTGGGGATGTTTTGATTTCCCTGGGCAAATTTACAGGACCTGGGTACGTACCGTGCGTGTGTGCGTGTGTGCGTGGTATGGTATGGCCCAATCAGACGAGAGGGAATAGAATAAATAGCAGGGGACTTGACTGGCCGGGAATTCACATGCCTTTCGCAAGGTGCACTCATTGCGTGCGTACCTAGGCAGGCAGAGAGGTATTCTTGTGCCGTGCGAGACGAGAGACAGACAGACAGAAGACTTCATGGACCGGGATTTGGGCTCCATACGGTTAGCCATGCGATCTAGCCTGTTCTGGGTGGGGAGGGAGTGGAGTCAAGTGGAGTGGAAGTGGAAGTGGAAGCGGAAGCGGAAGTGGAGAATGAGGGGAAAGCTGCATCCCCTGTTTTTTGGTGCTGTATGTCTTATGTAAGCACAACATGCTAGAAGGGGGACTCCATCGGTGCTCGGGACTTGTTGTTTAATCACTGACTGTAGTTGGTTAGTGCAGGGCACGGCAGGGAAGGTAAATTTACTGTTAATTCTTATCCAAGCGGAACTTGGCAGCTTGTGATGTTGACAAGCCGAGGATATAGGCTGGTAGGTACAGTAGCCTAGGCAGGAGGGAGTGGAATAAGCCGATGAGTGATTATACGAAAATACGAGAAGATCAATTATTGCTTGTCACTGCCAATGGGGAGAACGAGAATGGAAGAACGAAGAAGACAGACCGAAAGAGACAGGCAGGCAGACTGACTGACTGACTGACTGACTGAAAACACTGTTTGTTTATTTTATCTTCATCGGTATGGCGGGATGCAGTACATTGCCATGCAATCATTCCATACCCATCTACCCATCTACCCATCTACCCCGTTTCTTTGAAATCCCAACGCCCACCCACTATACAGAAATCCCCATGCAGCATGCAAATAAGGTATCTATCTAGCCAGCTCACAATGACAGAAACCTACTATCAACGCCCAAGACACCCAAAACTCCAGCCAGATCCAACACATGCATGCAAGTAGTACCATTCAACCATCATACGCCTAACCCCCACCCCATACCGTCCAGACATCAATCAAAGTGCACATTCCGTAGCATTATTCTGCGTGCAAAACACCATCTGCACCGGTCCCGCAGAAATCCCCCGACTGACCATTCTCTCGCGCATCTCCGCCAGTCTGGGACCAGCGGTGATCTGGCTTCGGTTCTGGCCACTGGCATCCTGTCGGCCAGACCAGAGGACCTCTCCTGCAGCGCTCGCCCGTGGCCAGACCATGTCGTCGAGGTTGACGGGGTCGGTCTGCTCCGACCAGATATGTACTTCGCCGCCCATGACGAGGTGTGTTTCGTTGGCTGGGACGCCGCCGAGGGGGTCGTATGAGTAGACTAGACGCCAGTTCTTGACGGGGGAGCAGTAGTCGAGGAAGGGGTAGTATTGTTGGAAGGAGGCGCCGTTGTCGAAGTTGAGCCATTGGCCTTTGCCGCAGTCGAGGTACTGTTTTCCGTAAGTCAGTGAGTGGGATTAGGATTGAGATTGAATGGACTTACCCAGAAGTTGTAGTTGCCAGCTAGGACTTTGTGGCCCTTGGCTGTGATGGTTGCGACTGATGCCTCACTCAGCCATGATTGGACTAGAACGTCGCTACCAAGTGTAAGGTTCCATTCGAGAGCCATCTCCTCCCAGACGATCGGTGCTAGTCCTGCCTTTCGAATCTGATCGTGGTTACGGTCCACCAACTTTTGAATGAGTGGACCAATGACAACCGTATCGTTAGACTTGACAGTATCGTCCAGGAGATATACCTGCTTGTTGACCTCGTCTCCTCCAGTATGGAAATAGGCCGAGTATGGAGCCACTCTTGGCAGGACATCATCGAACAGCTTTTCCAAGAACTTGGGAACCTCAGGGGAATTCAACTTCAGCGATCCGCAGGGCGGTTCGTTACAATATTTATCCCATGGCTTTGCATCGGCACCTGCGATCAGCTCTGGGTAGGCATACGCAATGGAGGTGGTGTGGCCAGGCATGTCAAACTCGACAATGATTTCAATACCGCGTTCAATGGCGTAGGTCTGGATCTTCTTGAAGTCGGAAGGGCTGTATGATAGACCGGTTTGGAAAGCTCCCTTCTTGGACAATTCGGGTATGGATGGGATATCAAGTGGCCAGGACTGAGCGTCGGTCATGTGGATGTGGAGACGGTTGAATTTGTTCATGGACAGGGCATCAATGGTTCTCATGATATCAGCGACCGGGAACCAGTTTCTAGCAACGTCCATATTGAGACCTCGGTGGGGGAACTTGGGCGCGTCGGTGATGGCGATTGGAGCCATGTTGGTATAGATCCCAGAACCGGAGGAGTGCTTGTAGAAGAGCTGAACGAAGGACTCGAGTCCATGGAGGACACCGGTCGAGGAGACCGCGGTGAGTTTTGCAATGCCATCGAGACCGACAGTGAGGGTATAGGACTCATCAACATGCCCCGCCAAAGGCTTGAAGGTGCTGGAGTTATCGGTACCGGACTGGCTGATGACGAGATTCTTGATATACTGCTTCTTCGCGTGTGCATCTGCCTCGAAACCAGCAAGCTCATTTCGGGCTACCAGCTTCCACGGGACAAAGCTTTGCTTGAAGAGGGTATCCATGGTACGGGCAATGGCAGCTTGGACGATGGAGCGGCTGGAGAAGCCCGAGCTGGACGCATCGTCACGAGAAGTGAGAGAAGACTGTAATTCCACCATATGTTTAGTATCTTGACCTAAGAAATCAAAAGAAAGAATGCTTCCTACATCGCCCCGCTCGTAAGAAACGCGCACGCTCTCCGCAATCCACAAGACCGAGTTACCAGTCGTGATGGATTGAGGAGCTGGCCAGATCGCAAAGACCTGTACCGCAAGGAGAATGATCAGATATAGAGGTCGGAACATGATTACAATTATGGAAGTGCTGTACGGAAGAACGAAGGTGTTGTGCGGAGAAAAGAAGGTTCAAGAGGGGGGTGTGAATATATGTAGGTACACAATCAATATTAAGTTATAAGTAATTCTCAAGATATCATGTCATACAGCATGAGTGCACCCACCACTCGCGTATTTAGATACAACACAATGCAGGGGGTTCAGGAACGAGGCAAGATGGACGGATGAGCGGGAGCGAGGAAACACGCCACAACAGGGCGATGCAATGCAAAGCAAAACTAAAGACAAAGGCAAAATAAAATACAAAAAGCAGAGTAAGGCGGAGTAGGGCAGCGCTCTGAGCTCAGATTTAAGTTCGGGATCCGCACTTAAGGTTAATGCTATGCGGAGCGCCGGGCTTGGCTTGATCGAGCAAGAATCGACCGCTTTCCTTCGTTTAAGCGGCTCGGTGTTATCTTTTACAGTCTCGCCAGCATTTGCAACGTTACTGGCGACGGCGGGGTGGATAGTCGATGATTGCGATACCAAGGTACACCAATTTCACCAAATGATGTTTAGTAGCCGTCCGTGGTGAAGGAAGGTCGTTTAGTTGGATTGAGTTGGGTTGAGCTGCGAGGAACGAAAAAGCCTTGATCCTTTGCTGGTTCTTAAGGCTGACTATGCCTCTACTAGATTGTATTAAGTCGATGAAAGTATCTTGCTGTTGGCTGGCTCGGAGTCCTGGAGTGAGACCCAGCAGATCAGGATCCAGATCCTCAGAAATATCACGATATATCTCAAAATGCGGGGTGGGGCGTTGTACGAAGTCTGAGTATGACCGATATCAGACTCGTACCTTTTGTCGAATGGTACAAGGTGATGATGGATGCTACGAGAGCTGGCGAAATTCTGAAGAGCGGTGCGTTGTCCTGCTGGGGTACGCAGACGATAATCTTCATTCAATGACGACGGATAGCTGCAGGAACAATCATCGAAGTCAGAAATTAAATTTAATGAGTTGACGGCGACAAGAGTCCACCGGGAGGTCTCTCTAGGGAGGGAACGAAAGTACAGGAGTGTTTTGATTGGCCGAGGATGACAGTGAGAGAGTGTATACCGTGTTGTTCGTGGAACAGAGGCTCCAGAGAGATGACTCTCTCGCTCTAACTACAGCGGATTGAAGATGCACGAGGGTAGCTCTGAAAAACGGCAAATTGCAGACTGGAGAATGCCTTGAATGGAGGTATTCGTACTTGGATGACTGTGTCCCTTGTTATATTTAGATGGATATTTAATCTTGGAGGAAGAGGCTATGATTTGGACTGGAGTTGGTCGTTGGAAGCGTGGCACATTCGTTCGCATTCGCGTTCGTATTTGAGGTGGCTGTGACAAGCCTCAGAGGGAGCAAGCAGCAAGCCAGCAGGGGGACCAATCAGACGACCGATCTCACAAGCTTCTCTGGATGACTGGTAAGTAATAAGGAAGATCTACCTAAGAACCCAGGACTTTGTCTGTAAAATACTTATTCAATACCGAAAGCTATGTCTTTTAGTAAAGGTGCTTCTTTCTGGATTCACATGGCCAGCGGACCTTGGGGCGTATGTACAAATATGGATACATTAATTGAGTCGACACATCTATTACTTCCTTATACATATAGCAATCTAAGCAATCTACGGATTGTGACTCCATTCTATCCTACCTGGAAATTCATTGCCATCACCTCCAACCCAAGGATGGGGAAGTTGAAGTCACCAGTCTAGTCCCAAAGCGGACCCGTGCATTTGTTGCGTCACAAACACACGTGACCGGAGTAACAATGGAGGTCCCTTTCTTTGAGCCGCGATGCGTTTCTCCAGGCCCTCCTCCATCTCTCCCACCTCCACCACCGACGCAACAACGCTCTTTGACAACCCCAACGCGTCGCCGACTTTGAAGCACACAAAGAGTTGCTGCCTGCCAACTCCGTCAAAGACTCGTCTTCTTCCTGCGCCATCCATCCATCCATCGACCGACCGACCGACCGCGAAAACTCAACTTCACGGCATCAAACTCCCGAGCCTGGACCAACTCTTTTCCACAATCCACCGTTCAACGACAGGATCCTCGTCACACATATCACACATATCACACATACCAAGATGTCTGTAGAGATCGCGATCGATACGCCTCTGGCCCAAGCCCTCAACTCTGCCATCCAGCCAAAGCTGGTAGAGGTGGGATGGAGCTCAGGTGGTGGCGATGAAGGCCAACTTGCGGAGTACATCCTCCTCATGCTTGCGAACAACAAGACCCAGGACCAGATAGCGGCGGAACTTTCGAGCGACTTACTTGGCCTGGGACCCGATGACCCTGGAGCCAGGGACTTCTCGCAGTGGCTCTTCCAGCAGATCGATGTCTTGAACTCCGTTCAGAATGGCACGCATGGACCCGCCACCGATGGACAGGCAAACCTGCAGGATGCAGACATGGGAGATGCCTTAGATGCTGGAGATGGGAAAGTGTATGCCATTTCATCAGTTAACCTTTCGCAACCAGACACAAGTCTCCCTCCAAAACCCCGAAGACTAACACGTTATTCTAGACCTACGGGTCCAAAGTCCATGCGCGATGGTCCAGGCAACTCTCGCCCACGAGACAAGAGAATGCTTGGCCACCTGGCAAAGGCAATGGACAGAACGAACGACAACGTCCTCCACCGAGTTCGCCCTCAAAACGGCAACGAGCGCATCAATACCCACTCTCGAGCTCCACCAACCGGGCCACGACAACAAGCCCCAGGTCGAGGCGGCGTTCGCAATCTGAACTCGCGGATGAATGGTAATTCCATGGGAGGAATGCCTATGCCGCAAGGAGGAGCGGCGCAAAGCATCATGAATATGACACAGGGGCAGCAAATGCAGCTCTATCAGATGCTGGAGCAACAGTCATTACTCATGGCGTCGATGATGAACCCACAGCAACATGCTCAAATGGGCATGGGTAGAGGTGGAAACTTCGGGATGAACAATAACTTTAATCACCAACAACCCGGAAGATCACTGTTCGACCGAGTTCAACCTCAACAACAGCGACCTCAGAACAACAACCGCAAGTTCCCCCAGAATGACAGATTCGGTGCTCCAGCCCAACAACCGCAAACTGGCAGTGAAGCACCATCCTCGTCAATGGATGTCGAGATGTCATCGCATGAGAAGAAGGAACTAGACCCGGAAAATACCAAATGCAGATTCAACTTGAAGTGCACAATGCCTGATTGCAAGTTCGCCCACCAATCTCCAGCTGCTCCTCCTGGCGCGGCAATCGACTTCAACGACGTGTGTTCCTTCGGTGCCGCCTGCAAGAACAAGAAGTGTGTTGGCAAGCACCCGTCGCCTGCTCAAAAAATATCCTACCAGACTGCTCAGCAGTGTAGATGGGGAGCCGACTGCACGAAACCCGACTGTCCTTTCGTTCACCCTACACCTTGCAGAAACGGCGCTGACTGCAAGGTTCCCAATTGCAAGTTTGGCCACACCAAGATTGAGTGCAAGTTCAACCCGTGCGAGCGCCCAACGTGCCCATTCAAACACGTTGAAGGTCAGAAGAGAGGAAAATTTGAGGATAAGGTCTGGACGGCAGAGAAAAAGGAGCATGTCAGTGAGAGAAAGTTTGTGGAGGAAGGTGGACCAGAAGAGTTGATCATTCCTGGCAAGACAGAGGGAGAGGTTGCTCAAGCTTCGACCATCTAGGAGGAAGAGGCGATCTCATAGGTGGTTTGCATGAATATGGGGAAGGAAGGCTAAAACTGTATACCACTTTCTTTGCATGCAAACGGAGTTCAGGCTGGCGTTTTGGTTTTACTCGGTGGACGAGATACCTCGGAGCATGAAATTCGCTCCAGAGATGATTATGTAGAATGGAACTTCTGTCTTTTGGCGCCTCAGGGAAGGCCATTATCAACCCAATCCACGTTTCTTCACTGTCATCTATCATGAACCAGTTTGTTGACCTCATTGCCTGATCCATCCGCGAGCTAACAGCTTAATCAGAAGCGGATGGTCGCCGTTGAAGCAGAGAAATCATAGAATGTATTTCTTCACATATCCAAGCAAGCTATGCACGGTCACACGTCACATTCTTGTCATGCTTCATGACTATAATTTTGAATCGAGACTTGAAGTTGGCAAAATCTATCTCCCATTTCAGACCGACATCCGTAAGGAGGTTGGGAGCTTAGCGAAAATGCACTAAGGATCTTGACAACTCAAGTCTTGGCAACTAGCAATGTTTCCTACAACTCAGAGCACCATTCCACAAGGCAATGCCTCCTCAATTGCCAGAACATGTCGTGGTGACTTTGCTGCGACAATTTTACATAACACCCAGGTGCCAGGCCTCACGATTGCGCCGGCAATCGCTCTCGAATAGCTCTACCAGAGCACTGTCGACAAAACGCCCCTGCCCACGACCACGACATCGGCAAGCCGCACGAGTTGGCACACATGCAGGATACTCCCATATACACACCAGAGCTGCAGATGGAGGCCAATTGTCTTCCGAGACCAACTTCTCGGGGCTGAGCCCCGCGGTTGCGGAGGATTGTCAATCGACTGTTGCTTTCGCTGCGCAACATGATGCCCGAGGACGGAAAGCAGAACCAGCACGCATTGCGGTGCTTGGGGGCGGTATAACTGGGCTTGCGAGCGCGCACTACTTTGTGAGGGAGAATCCGAATGCGAAGATTACGGTGTATGAGAGCAGTTCTCGGCTGGGAGGGTGGCTGAAGAGTGATTACATGGACGTGGATGGGGAGACTGTGCTATTTGAGTCTGGCCCCCGGACGCTGCGACCAGGAACCCCCTCTGGACTCGTTACTCTAGAATTGGTATTTTGATATATGCCTGGGAATATATAAGTGCTGATCTTGGAAATAGGTCCAGGAGCTCGGTCTGCAAAATGAATTGCTCATTACCTCTGTGGCTTCCGAGGCCCACCAGAATCGATTTCTCTATTACCCCGACCGTCTGGTCAAAATGCCTGGACCGGGACAAGATCCTTTTGATATGGCATGGAGAGTCTTGACCGAGCCTGTGTTCAAAGGTTTGGTGTGGGGTTCTTTCACGGAGAGATATCGACCGACTCGACCACGGGAATTAGACGATGAGTCTGTAGGCTCCTTCATTGCTCGAAGGATGGCGAGCGACAACGTTGGGAACAACATCGTCTCGGCTGTCCTACATGGCATCTATGCCGGCGATATCAATCAACTAAGCGTCAAGAGTCTGATGCCACAAATATGGCATTACGAGGCTTGGAAGGGGAGTCTAATGAAGGCAATCTTAACGAAAATGTCGGAGCGGCTGGATGTCGTGTCGAGGAAAGATACGGATCTCAGGATGGAGTTGCGGCCCAAGATCGACAAGACGCTGTCGGACGCTATGATGTTCGCCAGTGTGTATTCGTTCAAGGAGGGTATTGGAGCTCTGTCTGGTGCGATGGAGAAGGCTTTGAGAAACAATCCAAATGTCGAATTCAAGATGGAGACTGGAGTTACGGCTGTGGAATATGATGGCGAAAGTGATGGAATCAAGGTACTGCTAGCTGCCACGAAAAAGTACCTTTTGAAAACGCTAATACATCTCAGATCTCAGCTAAAGACGAAGCCCCCGCCAAATACACCAAAGCCATCTCCACCATCCCCAGTCGTGTCCTATCAACCCTGACATTCAACGCTCTCCCCTCCCTCGCCCTAACCCACTCCGTAACGGTTATGGTTGTCAACCTTTACTTCAAAGATCCCTATGTCCTCCCAGAACGCGGATTTGGGTACCTCATCCCGCGCTCTATCCCATTCACACAGAACCCCGAATGTGCACTCGGCGTCGTCTTCGACTCGCACGCCGTCCAAGGCCAGGACACAGCCTCCGGCACCAAAGTGACAGTCATGCTCGGCGGCCACTGGTGGGACGCTTTCGACACCTACCCAGACGAAGAAGAAGGCATCCACATGGCTCGGTCCGTCCTCCATCGGCACCTGAAAATAACCGACAAGCCAGCCGCCACGCGCGTCTCTCTCCAGCGCAACTGCATCCCGCAATACACTGTCGGTCACGAGTCGCGCATGCAAACTGCGCATGCGGACCTCATGCGAGAGTTCAAAGGCAAATTGGCCGTCGCTGGCAATAGTTATACAGGCGTCGGGCTTAATGATTGTGTGAGGGCTGCTAGGGATGTGGTGATGGGTATGAAGAAAGGAAGTGTTAGTACGGGGCTCGAGGATGCTGGGAGGAACGATATTTATGTCCAGGTGTCGGTCAAATAGGTGGTCGTCGCATAGATTCGAAGAGGAGTTCAATTGCTGGATTGAGAAAAGCTTGTTGCTAAGGGGACAAAATAGAAACTGTACAAATACTTAGAATTGAAGTCCATGGGAGATGCAGAAGCAAACGTCGAACCTCCTGTCCCTCCTTCTACCTGTCGTTCAAATCCCGCCAAGTGGCACCTTTCCCCAATTGTATATTGGGACTCTCTTCACCACTTACTAAGTGGTTGGTGGTTGATGGGCTGTCAGGGGAGACCGTCCGGTTTTTCTCCAACCCGAGCTGATACTGGTGATTGGATGAGCAGTGTTCCAACACACTACATGCCTGCATGTGGGGGAAGGGATACCGCTTCCTGCATGCGGCTGAGACCTGCTGATATGCATCCATGAATGCAAGAAGGCGGTCTTAGTGCTTATGACCTTTTGGCAGGGCGCTGTGACACTACGGGACATGAGATGTGCTTTTACGGTATTTTGCCATAGTTGGGGGTATATCCTTAGAGTGTATGTAATTAGTTGTCATTTAGTGTTGGGTGCATCAGCTCACCTCCAAGTAATTGAACGGAACTGAGAGGATCTGAGGTGGTCATCTGGAATTCCATCCAACGTTTTTTTCGATTGAGTCTTGTGTCCATGTAGAAGTTGAATGCCTAGACGTACATGGAAGAATCGCTTGAAGTCAAGTGATTCTACCTTCACAGAGCTGACCACATAGTCACCCATTAACTGCATCATTCCAACCCTCTTGATTGTCAGATTTCTAGATCTTTGAAGTGTTGACAGGGAAACGCCCGTTTCTTTAGCTTCCAAAAATTGTTCGTCCTGCTGTCAGGTTCAGTCTAGTCTACCATCACGATGGACTTTATCAAATTGGAACCCTGCACAGTCTCAAGTTTTCAAGGTAGTTCTCTGCATCAAGAATTGCTTGTTCTGGTACTTAATTACATCCGCCGTAGCTGGTCGCTCTGATTGAAAGTACATGTCCTTCTCTTCGCACATATTCTATACGAGGGAATCAATCTACTCTCTCCACTGCAGAAACTTCCACCGACTTTTCTTATCTCAGCACTTTCCTCTTCGCCGTCTGCACCTGGAGATTTATATCCACAGCACACATGGACAGGGAGACAGTCACACTGCAGCTGACAGGTATATGGCCATCCCCCCCATGGTTTTCCGCCGTAGTGGCAGCCGAAGTTACCGTGCGTGTAGCGCCAAGTTGCGTTGTTGCAGACGAGCCTCACGTTGAGGCTCTGGCGCTTCAGCTCATTGGCAGGGTTGATTGTTGCTGGCGCTGCTAGGGTGGAAGGCAAGATAGAAAGGGTTGCAGCGGCGACGATGATCTTGACTCTTGTTAGTTTTCTCGTTAGTTGTCCTGGCATGGACCTTTTGGTACCTTAAGGTTCATCATGACTTAGTTGCGTTCGATTGGGAGAGGTGTTTTGTGCCTCTTTACTTTGAAAGTTTGCGCGATCTGACATGCACCGCTAAATTGCTTTGAACTGCCTGACGACAGAGCTGGAAGCTTTATATTGACGATGAGTTCCACGTACCTTCACATGAGAGAACTCAATGCCAACATATTTTAACTTCTTGAAAGCCATGATCACGTGGAGAATGCAGGGCATATTGCATTTGGAATGATCTTTGAGTTTGTGCTGTAACTTTTGTGGGCCTCTTTTCAAACCGGTAGAGATGTAGATTGCCTTGAACCAACTTTAAATATGATCGAGAGGCACAGCGTGTCTTCATTCTAGCAAAATAGAGGAAAGAACAAGAAAAATCCCGAAGAAGACTCCTCCCCAGCTAGGCTGAATGCCGGTGTTGGTGTTGGTTGTTTGGTTCATTAGGATGCGGATTTCAATTGGCCAGAGCAGCGAGCCACATCCAAATTGTTTACTCTCTCCATATCCCCATAATGTAGGGGCTATTTTGACCACATGATACTGGAGTTTCCACTGTATAGATATCTAAAATTATTTACGTTATTTCCAGTTGCATCTTATCGAGTTAAAGACTCAAAGTCAGAGTCAACAAGTATTTCTATGCCGCACATCGTCACGAAGGTTCACAGGGTCGACCCAGTCTATCTATCTAAAGAATTAGCATGGCAGTACCTGGATTCATCAGCACTTGGCCAGATGACGCCGCATATTCAGATGATTTCAAACACTGTAGGCCATTTCTCTTACAGCATCCTGTTATACACCCTAAATCCCGAAGAACGTCTAACAAGTCCTTGTCGTCGAGCGACAAATCAAACCCTGGGATATCAAGAACAACCGCCCCATCCAAAATGGCCAAGTCCAAAACCTGCACACTGGCCTGCTCGAAGCCCTATATTACGACATTGGCACATTCACAGGCCCTCCCTGCGTAGAACTCATCGTCACCAACATCAATGTCAGCCACGCTCTCGACGGCACAGATCGGATCATCTTTTCTAGAGGAGCACATATTGCGAGCATGGGCGAGATTGTTGCAGAGATTGGCAGCCATGTGAGGGAGGACTTATATGAGATTGTGTCGTTGAATGCTACGAAATTTGCGGTTGTGTTAGTAGTTAACACAAGGAAGTCAAGGGATGAAGTTGCGGCGACGTTGGGAGAGATGAGGAGGAAGCTTATTGAGGCAACTTGGGAGAGGAGTAAGAAGTTGAGAGATGAGGCGTTGGGTAATGGGGACGGAAGTCTGCTGAAGGATGATGATGCCGAGGAGAGGAAGGATTGAGCAATAACCTGCACATTCAATTTCACTTATTTTCCATCACTATATTCTCAATTTCTACTGTTAAAGACCAAACCTCTTATATTTCATGTAATTCAACCACTGGGTGAATGTAGCAAAACTACAACTCAACCAGAACCCGAGTTCTTCATCCAAGCCTCCTTGATCAACCTCTCCACTGTCATAACTTCCAAATCCGGAAACCTCCCATTCAACCTGAACCCCTTTTCACCCGGCAGCAAAATGAGGCCCCTCACAGTCATGATTCCAAACATAATCGTTGCGTCTCTCAAGAACTTTTCCTTGGCCATCAACTCCGTCAAGTTCGTCACTTCACCTCTCTCAAGTTTCTCAATACCATCATACGAAACCTTGAATTTCCTACCCGTAGCGCGCTCAGCCCAACTCAACATCTCATTAAACGTGACATCCTGGCCCACGAAACCACTCATCACTGGCCAGTCAGATTCATCCAGCATCTTGACGATGAACTCCGCTAGGTCTGGGGTGTAAGTCATCGATATCCTTTCATTCCCCGTCCCAGGAATCGCCGCAACGCCATTCTCAATATCGATAGCCCACGTAAATGGATTCAATGTTGTTTCGATATTAGGCATGCCCCAGTAATCCATGAATTGACCAGTCGAGATTCTGGTATACTGCAGCGTCTTGGTCTTTGCTAACGCTTTTGCGTTTTCGACCCAGTACTGCGCATATGGATCTAGCGCAGCAGATTCTGCGTTTGCGATGACTCCAAATTCGCTTGGTATAAACCGTTTTGTGACGGTGGAGTTTTCGGCTGCGGAGATGAGGTTTAGTTGGGCGTGGGATGTGGTGCTGCTTTCCATCGTGATAGCTGAGAGGACAGTGTCGATGTTTTTGGCCTCAAGTAGAGTGACGATTGAGTCGATGTTGGAATAGTCCACTTTGAGATATTTGACATTTGGAGCATTTGAGTTTTGCTCCTGGGGTCCTTAATATTGTATTATGTGATGGGGTGATTTGGTCTTACACTTCGACTGAGTACGAAGACTTCATGGCTTGTTCTGGACAGGGCTTTGACAAATGTCTTCCCTACTCCCCCGGCGCCTCCAGCAACTGCAATTCGTGTCATTTCTGGCAGAGGGATATGCTTCGGTTAATTGATATAACTATTGACAAATATTGGTGATACAAATCGGCCTTTAAATCCGCTTAGACATCGTGTTCAGAATCTTAGTTTTGGGCACCCTCTTCTATATGTATTTATACTTTCGCTTCCTCCTCCTTCGGACAAAAATATCTACCATCCATTTGGAGCAACCTAATGGCCCAAAAGACAGTGGAATCCACGGAATCCGGTCCAAAGAGCATGCCAATGCAGTTTTATATCTCATTTGTAAGCAGCAATAGGTTTTGCTGACTGATGGTACGTGTGTTGACGTCTGCCAATGTTTGGGGAAGTTTAGCGATAAATGTCTGTTGTTCAGGGTCCTCATTCGCTAAAATATGCGGGAGCCAACCCAACCAACCCACTGCAGCCCGCGGTTGAAAGCTCCTAAACTGACTGAGTACACTTGGTAGCGATTATGTAAATCTGTCTGACAAAATTCTCTTCGCCCTCCTTCCTTTAATTTATCCTCCCTCCTTTAATTTATCCTCCCTCCTTCTTATCACGATCCGTAATGATGCATTTATCTCATCACCCCATCCCATGCATACCCACCCCGAGTACATCTCAATCCAGCAGCTTCCGAGAGTTAGTGCTTACATGCCCCGAGCTGATAGGCGACTTTACGCGCTGCTTCGGCATCTGGTGTACTTGGGATGGCGTGTGGCCCCCAATGTCCCCCTGCTTGGCGGTGAATATCGGGGATCTTTATGGACTGCAGCGTATCCGTTTATTTAGCTGCTACTGATTGCTGACTTGTGGCGCTCAGCTGAGGGGCCACAAGTAGGGGGGAATGGGTAAGCTTATGTTTTTGCCTGTCTTTCTGGAGACAACTCATCATGTGCTCTGCAAGATCTGCTCGCGCTCATATATCCTTCGAACTCTTTTTTTTCTCTCTCTCTAATTGTGCCCAGATCTTCTGATACATATCGTCATCTCATTTCTGGTCTTCTTTAGCGTTTCCCATTATCAAGACGAGTGCTTGATGACAGATCAGTCAGATCTTGAATCCAGTACAAGAAACCCTATCTCCATCCACCCCGCAGGGAGCTGCCCCTGGGTAATTCCGAGATGTCTCTCTGGGACGAAGGCCTCACGACTTTTCTGTCGGATTTGCGTTCACGAGGCATCCCGGAAACGATCATCCAGTCTTTCCTAGCGGACAAAGCAACGCCCGAGGAAACAAGAAAGTCAGCGCAAGCGTTACAGAGTGACAGTGGAAAGAAATATGGCGCTGTCGAGGTCGCTGGGAAGACAATCCCAGGGAAATGGATTGCCGCCATCATGGATAACATTGGGCGATTCGTTCAGATTACAGACTACGCGATGAAAGGTGCCCCTGAGACTGTTGGGTTGGCATGGTGGGCGATCAAGCAGGTTCTGGGGGCCGTGCAAAATAATTACAAGCTGTACGGATTCTTCGGTGGTGCGTTGAGTGACATTACGGAGATGCTTGTGATTATTAGATCATATGAGTGAGTTAATTCTTACTGGTCGAAGCACAAAACTGACATCATGTAGCAAGCTTTATGATGAGCGATCCAATTCCTCCTGGAAAGCAAGTGACATGGTGGCGGAACTTTTCAAGCAGATCCGCCATGTGTATGCTGCCATTCTCGACTTCTCTTTCTCAGTCAAACAGCATTTGTCTGCCGGAAAGCTTGGTCAGCGCTTCCCAATATCAAATTCAAGCACAAAACATTACTGACTGCAGTAGCCAAGATTGGTCATGCTTTCAAGGACGCCCTAGGAACTAGCTCTGGGGAATTCGAGGGCAAAATGGGCTCAATCAAGACCTTGAAAAGCAAGATTCTCGAGTCGGCGCAAGCCGCATTTCAACAGAAAACATTTGTCAAATTTGATGGTATGAACTCACAATCTAAATTGAACATCAAAATGCTTATGATGATATTTAGAGGTACAAGAGACTATTAACTTGGTCGTTGAGGGACAAGAAGCTGCGGTCAAGACCCAGCTAGCAATTCAGCAGTCAATGGAAGAGATTGCCAGGCAGACGAAGCCGAAGAGTCGAGATGATGTGGCGAAAGAACTGTTCGAGAAGAACAAGAAGAAGCTGAATCCACTTCCTGATGCTGGCGCAACTTACGATGCCTATAGAAAAGTGAAGCAACATGGAACTTGTGAGTGGATCTTCAAGGATCCAAAGTATGAATCTTGGCGCAAATCGGAAAAGAGTAGCATTCTATGTGTCAGTGGAGAACATGGTACTTTCCCCTCGACTGATTTAAATTCCCGGTTTACATATTGATATTTATAGGCGTGGGACGTTCGGTACTCATGGCAGCTGTTGCCAATCATCTAGAGAACGAGTTGAGTGAAGAGCCAGACTGGACTTTGCAGTATGTCTCTTGCGAATCTCTGCAAAACAGCACCGGACTGGACGCCAGAAATGATTCGTCGCTGAGCAGTGCTCGAGTCAAAAATACGATCGTGTACAACCTATACGAAAAAGCTTACTCGGACCAAGAAAACGACAGCGCTCTCCTGGACAAGTGTAATGAGGTTTTCCACAACTCGAAGAAAAAGAAGGCAAGCAGTGCCCTCACACAACATCAAATAGCGGATGAGCTTCCTGAATTCGACGAAGCGCTTGAAAGCCTTGCACAGGCCCTGAACAAGAAGGTGATCATTGTCATCGATGCCGTTGAGATGATCTCAGACGACGAAGAGGAATCTTTTGCATATTCTCTCCAGGAACTGCTCGAAAGGACCGGGGTTCATGCACGGATAATCGTATCTGCCTTTTCAGGCTGCAAGTTCTACAGCACGTTAGAGAAGAATAACATCCCCGACTTGAGTCTTGGTGAAAACAACCGTGAAGTAAGTTTCGTCCGAGTGCTTTTCCCCCACCTCAAGTCAATTCTTTGGCAACGTTACAGGTTAATCTCAATGCTTGGATTATTAGTTCCTCCATTTGTGAAATGCTAACTTCGAGATATTCAGGACATTGCTTATACTACGAAATTAAAGCTTCGAGGTTTGCCAGGATGGTCGGATGCCGAGAAAGAAGAGGCCCAGAAAGCAATTGTCGACAAAGCGGGCTCCGATTTCAAATACGTCGTCAAAGTTGCTCTACCGTTCCTAGAAGAGCCTTGGCAGCGACCCCTCAGTAATCGTCTCAAACAGCTCCCTGGGGGTCTTGAAGAAACCTACTCCAAGGCAATCGGACAAATGGCTCCAAATTACCGCGCTCTTCTGAAGACGTCCTTGGCCTGGGCGCTCCTTGCCAACGGTCCGGTTACTGTGACCGAAGTGATGGATGCTCATCTCGGGACTTATCTATCAGATGACTCTAAAGCTGAAGGGCCAACATCGAATGAAGAGTCTGCTCTATACAGAGATCAAATCCGTGCAGCGGGAGGGCCTTTCTTAGACTGTCAGAGAACAGAGACCCAGAGTTTGGTGAAGCTCAAGGACCCAGCTGCAGTGAGGCGTTTCTTCATTCATACGAATGAGGAGAAGATCACAGAAAAGGTGGAAGAGATTCATGTTTGTGACAACTGTAGGAATAAAATGGGATCAGCTCAGGAGTTGGAGATAAACGAGAAACATGGGCATCTCTCGTTGGCCATAACTTTAGGTAATACTTGCGAATCGAGGAACGAGATGTTGCTGACTTTGATTTAGTCAAAACCTTGAACTCACCCGCCTTTCAGAAACGCTATCTTGGTGATCTGGAAGAAGACCAAGCAGATGATAGCTCGTCTGACTCTGATGACAACGAGTCCAAGACCGAAGTTGGGGATGCGCTAGACCCAGAGACGGGTGTTGCTGTTGCCTCCGGGGATCCAGATTCACTAACTGAGGCTAAGCTCAAGGAGCATGACGCGGCCGAAGATCCTGAAGCTATGGACAAGGACAAGGAAGATGAAGGAGAGGATGCTGATTCGGAAACTTCTGATGATACTGCTGACAGATTTGAGGAAGATGGTGATGAAGCTGATGGGCCTCCTCCTGGATTGAATAACTCTGCCGACACGCGCTACGAGATGAGACAGTGGTTCTTTCATGTCAGAAAGGCCGAAAGTCTATGGCCCAGTAAGGCAGAGCGGGAGAACAGCAAGGAATGGTCTATCCTCTTGGACGAATTGGAAAAGTTCTCTCGCAATGAGAAGGTTTTCGGTGCTTGGCAAAGGACTTACCTTCCATCGAACCAGGCCTCATTCACACCTTTGCATGTCGCTGCCAATTTTGGGCTACTATCGCTTACATCACAGCTTCTTCAGAACGGAGCAGATATCATGAGCATCACTGAAGCAGGCTTAACTCCGCTTCACTGCGCGGCTCATGGGAAATGGCCTGGAACCCTCAAGCTCCTCCTTGAGAACGGGGCACAACCCAACTTTGAGGCTGGAGGCATTCCAGCATTTCAGTACTGGATGTATTTCCAACCCTCGACTGACGAAGTCAAATTGCTCTTCGATTACGGTGCCTCATGCACGAAAATTCAACCAGCCACAGGGATCAACGCCCTTCATTGCTATGGGTACGCGGGGACTAGTGTTGAGGTCCTGGAGCTGCTTCTGGATCACAAGGAGGAGGATGGAACTCAGGTCGACATCAACGCCGTGGACAAGTGGGGGGAAACAGCACTGCATGAGTTGATGAGAAGGAAAGACATCCCATTGAAGCTACTGGAAAAGTTCTTGGAGCGGGGTGCAGATGTCAATATCGATGATCAGGATTCACAGCGTCCCTTATTTGAGGCCGCATGGGAAGGCGAACTTGAAGCTATGAAAATTGTTATGAAAAAGGTCGACGACATTGATGATGACGATAAGAGAGGACGAACAGCATTACACAATGCCGCCTTCGCTGGACAGCTTGAGGCGGTCAAATTTCTGCTTGAAAAAGGTGCCTCGATTACAAAGGTGGATGGCCACAACGCAACCCCTCTTTTCTTTGCGACTCTCGGAAAGTCCGAGGAGACTGTCCTTTATATCTTAAACAAGATGATTGAACAAGGCAAGACCATTGAAGAAATTAACCTCAAGACCAATGGGCAAAGGACACCTCTTAGGTTAGTACTTCCCTCGAAAAGCTGTGGCTTGATCCCACGACGTTGTGTAAGAGCAGTGCTGACATATCAAATAGACGGGCAGCCTGGAGAGGCTTTACAGAGACCGTCAAAATTCTACTGGAAAGAATAGAATCTCCGGAAGAAGTGAATACGGTAGATCTGCTTAAAGGTCGAAGTGCTCTCCATTGTGCTGCATTCCACGGCCATGCAGAAGTTGTCTCTCAACTCCTCAAGAAAGGTGCCGATACGACCCTGAAGGATGGCCCACTAAATCCCGAGACCAAGTTACACGATGGAAAAACTGCTCTCTGCTTATGCCACGAGGAATGGGCTATCCAAGGAACCAAAGAATTCGAAGACACTGTTTCGCTCCTTATTGAGGCAGACCCAGCTGCAGCTGCCCAAGATTCTCTGCTCATTGCCACAGCCGCGATAAACGGCAGCAAGAGGATCCTCGAACAACTGCATAGAGCACAAGCAGATTTAGACCAAATCGACAAGTACGGATGGACTCCTCTTCTCCTGGCCAGACAGTTCAAAAATGCAGAAGCGGAAGAATTCTTGGGCATACAGACGAAGCCAACGTGCTGGGAGATGGAGGGTGTTGAGACGACAGTCACCGAAAATGGCTGTGGACTCGAGCATGCGGGAGAGTGTAAGTTGCATTCTGTGTCTAGCCTAGTACCTTGAGCTGATCCTGATGAATTGTAGACCGCATCAGCTTGACTGCTAACAGACCCATTTCGTCCGGACTTACGAAATTTTATTACGAGGTTTCAATACTAGAATTAGAAGGCTGTCTTTCTAATCCGTATGTTGCATCTGAGGAGAACGACATGTTGCTTTACTGACATGAAGCAGGGAGGTAGCCATCGGCTTCTGTACCATATCAGACAAGTCTCTTCTAGAATTCCCGGGCTGGCCCAAACGCGGCGCCGCTTCATCGAAATCCTGGGCTTATCACGGCGACAATGGCGGATTCTACTCCTACTTGAGCATCAATGAGGTGTTTATAGGTGAGCCGTATGGCCCGGGAGATACGATCGGCTGTGGTGTTGATTTCGCCACTGGCAAGATCTGGTACACCAGGAATGGAGAAATGATTGGTACGTGATCGACCTCTTGCCAGCCGAACGGAACTAACTTGTACGATGCAGAGGAAGGATTCAACAACGTCATGGGTCGACTATTCCCAGTGCTCGGATTATGCGACAAGGTAAAGTTGGAGACGAATTTTGGAATAGATTTGGAGAATAAGCCATTTCTATGGACGGAGAAGACTGAGGTGAAGTGATCGTGGAATCTCTCCAAAACCGCATTCAGTTTCGACATATCTTACAGTCTCATTTGCAATTGCCTCTGGCTCCTAATTCAAACTGTGTTGAATCACTTCTCAACTACATGCTTCCCCTCGTTGGTATTAACCAACAAGCTCAACAAGTCAGGGCGTGAGTACTGCCCAACAGGATCCAACAATGTCTTTGAGTCGTCAATGTCAGACAGCAACACATCAGCTTGCAAGATGCCCTCCTCATCAGGCGCAAAAGCTTCAACCAACTCCTTCCCATCGGGACCATAAATCATCGCAAACCCTCCAGCAGCCTACAGAAAAATTTAGCAAATATTCGACGCCGGTAGCTCTCAAGTCCTTACCTTGTCTGTTACTCCCAATTCCTTCAAGTGCATTGAGTCCAAGTTTTCCTCTTTGACGACCTGAGTACTAACAATGACAAATGATCCACCCTCTATGCCCATGGATTGGCTCGCAAGCTTGCTTGCTGTGGGACTACCTTGAAATGCCCAGGCGCTGTCTTTCGTCACCTCGAAGAATGCTGGCCAGGCGGCGACATGGATTTGCTCGCCCTGAGCGTATTGATAGTATCTCAACAACGGTTGGTAGTGCTCAAAGCAACAAAGAGCCCCTATGGAGCGAGTCAAAAAAAAAAAAAACTTTAAAATTCTGCAATTGGCCTTCTCTTGCTTTGGAAGGGAATATTTAAGGAGAAGACCGAACAATCTCAAGGCATTTGGATGCAGATGACACTATGAAAGAGAGGAACTTACCAACTTTTCCAAACGGAGTATCGACAACAGATTTGAGAGATGATGCCTGTCCTTCACCCCAAGTAGTTCTCTCGATATGAGTTGGCTTTATCTTGCGGCGATGATTGACAATGATGCCTTTACGCGAGATGGACGACTGAGCCATGTACAAAGAATTCCCATCTCGCTCACTATACCCGAGCACAACGAAAATGCCCGCTTCTTTGACAGCTGCCTTGATGGCATCCATCTCAGGAGAGTTGACCCTAAGGGAGTTGGCCATGTATTTCTTCACCATGGCACCATTCTGTGGGACGCTTTGAGTCCAGATGTTCCTTAGATTGTGAGTTGGTTTGGAGGTTTTCGGAAGGGGAGAGAGACGTACCATGGATAGCCTGGGATCCATACTTCAGGGAAGCCAAGGACGTTGATGCCTTTCTTGCCGGCATCTTGGATGATGGTGATTGTCTTTTCGACGGTACCTTGGAGGTCGAGCCAGATTGGTTCTGCTTGGACGGCGCCCAGGCGAATGGTTTGTTCGGGCTGAGTCATGCTCAGTAGCGGTGGGGTTTGCAAGGAGGTTTGATGAGTTACCAGCTAAGTCCTTTGGTTCTTGGTGACTTTTGGATAGTGAAGTTGCTGCTTGATATTGTTAGATGTCTGTCACAAGTCGTAGTTGGGAATGGGATGAGCCCTATCCGACACGCTGCCACCAGGATTGCGTTTCCCAGATTGCAGGGTAAGCTCGGCTAATTCTGACCAATGAGAGAGCTGCATTTCACAGGAAAACAGCAGTTTGAGGTCAACTCTTATGAAATTCTACGAAACAAGACCTCTTCTTACAAAGGTGTACATCGCACTGTTTACAGCCAAATATCGTCTGTTTACTACTTGAAGGGCGACCCTTATTTGCAGCGATTTGTGCTAATGTAACCCTTTTCTGTTCCCGATCTCTAAACCTCCCCCCTTTACATGCAACACACCAAGACCTTTTGGCCATCTTAATAGGTTGGTGTAGGTGTGGAGGCCTCAGGTCAGCCTCAGGGCTCACTATAGAGACTCTCTTCTTGCCATGACGATATGGAGTCTCCATAGACTTCGTAATAAGGCCCTTCACGAGGATCCTCCTGAACTCTTGTTGACTTCTGAAAGTTAATTGGCGTGGTTCTTCTACTTTAGCACGCTCCGTAATTAAATAATAGTTTACTAGGATGAGTCTGAATAACTAATGCTCAATAGTTTGATGGCCACCTCTTTTAACTTCCCGTAAACCAGTGTTTTGTGAGAGTAAGTGGTCTCCCTCATCGACGGCCCCTATATTGTAATTATACTTATTAGTAACGATAGGTATAGGCAACGTTTTCATAGCCTCTCCCTCTAAAAAAACTGCTTTAGATGTTTTGGCTTTAGAACTAGTCTCCTTTGGGCGCTTGCGTGATCTCTCCACCGTGTCTTTAGCAGACAAGACAGATGTCATAAACAGGATAAAGGCTTGATCTTTCCACCTAATTTGTAGTACTTTGCCGTCAATCGTAGCGAAGGCATACAGCTTGCCCCACGGAATAACATTGTTCTTGTCTAACTTCTTCAAATCAAGGAGTTCCTTGATGATTCCGGAGTTGGTGCGACATGTACCTGTAATACCAAACCCAAGACTCCTAGTATAGGCGACGAATTTGACTGATACAAAGAGGTTATCGAGAAAGCAGTGGTAGCCGTAGCCTGTGAGAGGCTCTGGGAGCCTCTGTAACAGCTTGAGAACTATAGCCTGGGTTTTGTTGCCTCCATTTCCGGATCTTTTGGTGCCTCTAAGTTGCACCGGTGTAGGGGTATCCACAGGCCTATTTCTTGCCCCAGGAATATGCCAATTCCAGCAAAGTATGAATCCAAGGCACGCAATTGCCCATACTTTAAATCCCGTGGGTGTTGGCTTGTTTGGCATAGTCGTAGCCTCTTTGGCATGCCCCTCAAACCGAATAATGCACTCATCCACTGCAACATCTCGGCCGGGGATATATACCGAAAGGTTCATATCCTGGATATGATCTGATAGCTTATCTACCTAGTATAAATCAATAAAAGTAATGCCTGGCATTAATTGTTTGAACACTTACTCTTTGGTATAGTCCGGAAGTTTTATTCCCTGCTAATCTCACTCGCATATGGAGCTTTTGAAACCGGTTCCTTGACATATGCTTAATTATATTATGATGAGCTAGATATTCTTTATTTGACTAATAATCTTGAATCTCATTTTATACGTTATACGTTATATAGATTCGTATAGCAAAGTAGACATAAAGCTCTCCCGGGCAGGTGGGGTACCAATAGAGGGGTCGTGTATATGGGTTAGAATGGTCTTCAGCATCCCGGGTATGCTTATTCGTCTTCTCTACTATCCATTCCATGATTTCCGGTGTAAAATACATAGTAAAAAGCGATAGCGGATCATTTGTATCTACTCCTTCTGGGACCTGGATTTCAGGGGGAAAATCAGGCAAATTCATTGGGAAAAAGGTGTCCCCGTGCTGCTTCAAAGGAGGAGCATCCGGCCGACGAGTCCCAGGGTCTGTCGGATCAGCTACTGTATCCTCGTACATGGTGTTAGTGATAAAAGTGATGAATTTGGGTGGTAATTTATGGTTTGTTTACATGTCAACAAAGCCCTGGGTTTTGGTGTTCCTTCGGAACATCTGTTAATCCGGCGCCGAACCAGGATCTGGGCAACGCAATCCTGGTGGCAGCGTGTCGGATATATGGTGAAAAACGCCAAGGTTGTGTAGAATCAACCTTCTTCTGGTTTGGAATGATCCGTTGATGCAATAACCACAGTCACCTCTTTCCATGACCAAATTATCCTGGCATCTAATGGCCATTTCCCAGCATATGCCGAGGCTTGTGCGCCACCCAATATCTACAAGTCCTTCTACCTGCCATAATGTGTCAATTCGGTAATGAGTAATCATTGCTATTGACCATCGTGACAATTCTTCGGCATTTGAAAGGCTTTTGAACCATACCTCACGATTGTTTCCAAACTCACACGATATTTCCCTTCGAAAAGAGACGCTGTCTGCTGTGCTGCATTTAGGTTATGACGCGGGTATGCACTGATGTGCATGCAGGTGCGGGCAGGGATGATACCTCGCGTAACGCAAATATCGTTGGGAATGAATAGTAATCCAAAGCTTCGATCAAAATGTCAAGAAGTTCGTTGGAAAACCACAAGAGATTTGAAATCTAGGAGTGTATATGACTGCTCGTTACGAAGTGATGCTATTAAGCTATGCGGCATAATAAAAGTTGAGTCTAGCTCCAAGAGCAGCGCTGATTTCGTAACCCCTTTTCGGGCAGCTCGCTTATTTCCTGCTACAACACAAGAAAGAAGCACCAGGCGAAAGGGAGCTATCTCAAATAGGCGGGGAATAGTACTATGCTGTAGCGCCAATATTTTTTCTGTCTACGATTTGGTGTGGGGTGGTGTAGTGTCGCTTCCTGATATCCAACAAATGGAGAATATATCCAGGTTCCTCGATGATGATCATGCTTCGGGATTCATTTGAATATCGTTACAGCTCATCGGAAAGATTAGCAGAATTTGTACCACAGTCAAAGATATTACCATATCACAATGTCACAAAAGGTCCAACCGAAATGACATTGGAGCACAACATGTATGTAGTGAGACTTGCAGGACCACACAGCATTCTGATCTACTAAGACAAGGCTCCTAGCCTCCTCCCACAACAAATCAATCCCTAGCCATCCCCCCCTCTACCAACTCCGCCATCAGCCACTCCTTGCTTCCCCATCCATCCACCAACAACTTCGTCATCATCACCATGCACTTCCTCACAACCATTACCCTCCTCCTCACCTTAACCCTCTCCACCTCCACACTCGCCTGCATCGGGTATATAGCAACCTACACCAGCACTGTCTCTGAGCCCCACCATCTCCTAGGCGAACTCTGGGACAGCTCCAGCTCCAGCGGCAGCGAACCCGGCCAGCCTCTCTGCACGATTGATTCTGGGCTCGACAAAAATCGACATTTCGAATTCAAGTGTGACGTAGAAGGCGTAAGAGTCTATGCGACAGATCTGGGGAATCGGGCAATTTACGAAAAGCTTGATGGGGAGGTCGTGCGTTTGGATGCGTTGAGTTATGGGAGTAGTGGGTTTGGGATACAGTGAGTGTTTCTGTTGTCTTGTTGGGGCTGTGCTTCAAGGAGTCGTCATGTAGTTTTGTGACTATTTGACACTTGTATGGTCCGGTCCGGTGGTGGTTTTATTGGAATAATGTGAGATTGGTGATGTGACATTTTGATGAGGAGAGCTATTGTTGACGAGTACCTATGCAGATGGGGCTTATGCACAGAGGGGTGTAAAGTGGGAGATGGGGATTGCAGTCTTCCAGAACTGGTTCGTTCTAGTTTAGGCAGAGTCGGGTTGTAAGGGGCTGACTTGTCATCCTCTGGCGATAAGGTTCATGATGTGGCAGCGATGCAAAGTTTCTTCTTCGTAGCTTCGCAGCTTCGCTGCTATATAAATTTTTTTTTGCGAGGCGAATGAGATAAAGGTGTTTGGAAATTCTGATGGATTTTCTTTTTGACAATATTAATAAATTATTTTATCAAGCTGGTTCGATGCTAATATTCAACTTTATCGTGTGGTGGTGGTGAAAGTCGTTGTTTACTTCAATTGTATCACTGTCCAGGTAAAATGAATAGCGCCGAAATCTAACATCAAGTCTGGAGCTTCTTCCCATAGCCCAATTATGTCATATTAAGTATGAAGTATTCTTGCTGTGCCAAATCCACGATCTATCTATGGGCACTCCCATTCACAAATGGACTCGGCCCCCTTTCTTCATGCACCTCTCCCATCTCAGCGCCACTCCTTCCCCTCCCAACCTCATCCAACTCCCTCATTCTTTCCCTTTCCTCTTCATTCTCTCTATCCAACCTCTCCATCTCTCTTCTCTCCCTCGCATCGCCCCCTGCTAAGTCATCAACAAACAAATAAACCCCCATCGACAACCTGGCAAGGAATTTCCAAAAGACTTCAAAGCGTCGAGCAGTCCAGGTAGTAGAAAAGCCGTTCGGGGTTTCACGTCCGACTTCCCATTGCTCGAGAGTCTTGACGCTCCCGTCGGGGCCATGTTCTTGCCCTGGGATCCAACGAATGGTCGTTATGAGACCGAGGAGCATGAAGATTGAGAATCTGGGTTAGGTTGGGAATTAGTACTAAATCGAAATACACTATCGAAGAGTGTTGGGCAGGACGAGTGGGATAAAAATTCGAGGTGACTAACATGAGTAAGGAATAAGGAAGCCATTTTTCGATTCGGTTGTAATCTATATGATCTCCGTAGTTGATGTAGGCTAAGAACAGCTGGGCTACTACCGAGCCTAGTTTTCCAAATGCGGCTGAGATGCCATGACAGAGACCGCGGTAGCGGGTTGGAAATAGCTCTGCGGGCATCTGAAATGGCTGGTTAACTCGACTGCACGTGGTATGGGAGGTGGATATACGAACAATGTATGTGGTTGTGTTTGGGCCTTTTATGCTAATTAGCATACGAACAACATACAATATTGTGGGAGTCAATAAAAGAGATGGGTGACATACCAAAATTGAAGAAGATCTGGCACAAGATATACAGAACAATGGTAGCTGCTGATCCTCCAATCTCATAGAGATGGTAGAATGAACCTCCAATGATAACGAACAGGATGAAAAGCCAGAAGAATCCTATCATCTGGATATTCCGTCTCCCAAGCCTGTCAATCGCCACGAAGGTGATCGCACAGCCAATGAGAGCGCCAAGCGAAACAACAACAAGACTTTGCCAGACGTCATGGATCAGGAGTGTGTAGATTTGACTTGGTGGATCCGATTTTCCATACCAGATAGTAGATAAAATAGTCGGAGAATTCATGCCAAGACCGTAGAAAGGTAGATCAAGATAGAACCAACACAACGAGGTAGCCATCAGTGTACGAAGGTTTCCATCGTGCCAGAAATATTGCTTGAAGTCCTTCCAGCTTGGAGGAGGTGGGGCGACGTTTTGCATGGGTTGTTCGACGTGTTGGCTGAAGGGGTCATGCCCTTCGAATGGAGACATGACAGTGCCAGTGCCGTGTTGTGTAGATGAGAGGTTGTGGAAAAATTGGCCATTGTCACTCGCCCCTGACGGTGGGGGTAGCGAGAATGCATGTACAATTTCCTGCGGCTGATCCTTGACGACTGCATCTTCTCCTGGCAGTTCAACACGATTGATGCTACGAGGTGATGGTGAACGGCTTACTTGACCCGACTCATCACTCATTGCTCCTGATATTGCACCGGAGGAAGTCCGCCGTCGCGATGCAACGTTTTCTGGGATCACATTGACAGACGTGGAAGTTGCTACTACGGGTTGTGCTTGCATGAGGAGGTATCGATGTAACTCTGAAGCTGCCTTCTTACTGTCTTGTCCGACATCTGCAGTGTACCGTGGTGATTCGATGATCGTGAGCCGAAACCATAGAGCAATGACTGCGGGAATTACACCAACGCCGATGATCCAGCGCCAAACTGAATCCAATGTTCTCTTACATTCTTCGTTGCACTGCTGGTCGCTGCCTTTTGTGTGGGCCATTGAGTCTGAAGGGATTCCATTACGTTGTCGAACTATGGCGATGAGAGATACTAGAGTGGCAGCGAGTTGCCCGAGAGGCTGGCATGCAAATACAAGCGTCAACATTTTACCCCGCAGGCGGGTTGGAGCAAATCTGGGTCTAGTTAGCTCGAGTGTACCAAGAAGAGCTGGGGATATTCGTACTCTGAACAGATGACTGCACTCAAAGGATAGCTGAAAGGGGTCAGTTCTGTCGATGGAAACTTGACCAGACGAAAGCAAAGGGCTCAGCCAAGATCGGATAGTTGATAGACTCACTCAGCACCAATGCCTATCCCAAGTATGAATCTCCAAACCAAAAGCGAAACAATAATCGACATAGATCCATAAGTTCCATTTGACGACATCACGACACCAATAGTCGCACCGATCGTGATGATCAACTCCAGTCCATACATCTTCCGTCGTCCCCAGATATCAGCAGCAAGTCCGAAGCCAATCTGGCCGATAATGGAGCCTCCGAGAGTGACAACGCCCACCGCAATTCCGTAATTGTGTGGCATTTTCCCGTCGTAGTAGATGATGTCAATCATGGGCATGACCATGTTGATGGCGAAAATGGAGTAGGCGTCGGTGAAGAAACCGACACCAGCGACGACCACTACCCATGACCATTCTGAGAAATCTGCGCCTTCGAGACGTCCTAGGATGTATGATCGTCGATCCGATTCCTGAGCATTTATTTAGAGCTAATTGATTTGAGGAGGAAGCTGAGTACATACACTGATATGTTCGAAGTCATTGTTCGCGTAGGGGTTGAGGAAGAGTTTGAGCCATCTGAAGCCCCAGAGCACCATGCTTGGAAGCAGCGGTCTACCCCGGTAGCCTTGCGAACTGTAACAAGGGAGAAGATCCTGGGAAGAGTTGTTCAACACAGGCGCATGAACGACAGCGCAGACTCCAGCTAATAGGATGAATATTGGTTGATAGCTTGATGGGCGAAGAGGAGCATTATGCTGGCCAGAGGAACTGATATAGCATGATCTCGGTTGACCAAGGAGCTGGAAACGAAGTTCGGATGAACAGGAGTCAGTCCCGACTGAGGCTCAGGCTGCCTACAAGGCTGAGCAAGGGCGTGGGTGGGCGATGTGGGGTCTGGACGGAGACCCCTTGCGCAGCCACTTCGCAGTCGACCGACCTATGAGAAGACTCAGAAGCCGGGCGCGTTCTGCATCGAGACGGTGCGAATGAATGGACGGCGTTGCTCTGCAGTATGAGATATATAACTAATTGCCTTGGCTTCCAAATAGAGATTAAACAAACTGCTATTTGCAGGATGAGCTTTGCCGCTACCGCTTCCGCTTCTCAAGCTTCCAAGAACGAGTGAATTGTGCCAGCCAGTTTGGAGAGCGTCAGCCTTATTTTCCACATTTAATACGACGTCGGTGGCATGTAGGGAGATTGGCAGCTGTCAGGCGGGAGAAAGACGGGGGGAGGAAATTCCTAACTGAGATTTTGGTGATGCTTTAGGGGGGAGGGGGAGGAGGGGGTTGAGAGGAGTTTTAGAGGAGAGGGAGAGGGTATTCAAAATACTGTAGCCGAACCCTGTGCTGCTCCCCCATTGGACAAACCGTCAACGTGGGGATATAAGGACAAGCGATTGGCTTGTTTTGACGACCACCCAGCCGTCAAGCAGCATCCACCAGCATCCACCAGCATCCAACTTCCCCAAATATTCACAACATTCATGGGTCTTGACCCTGCGCTGACTGCACTGTGCCTGTAAATACACCTGCACCTCCATGCTTCAGCCTCCACCTCTTCCATCGGGCGAACCATGTGTCGACTTTACTGCTCAGTGAGTGGAGGCATCTCAGGAAGGTCAGGGCCAGGTTACGAAGTTCGGTCATCCGGGGGAGGATCCAAGTGCCCCGAGACTGACTGGTTCGACAAGCACAGGATGCACAGTCGCTCAGCTCCCCTCCCTTGCCATGCTCAATCAAGTCCCTGGATCTCTCAAGGGCTCAAGCGTGAGTGAGGCAAGAACCCAGTCCCAGTCATCAGCAGCCCTGGAACACACACCGGAGAAGAGGCTTGCCAGGTCAAGGGGGCGGCGAGAGCAAGCAAGCACTCCAAGCTCAGGCCAACAGCTGCACCATCACGTCGGTTGCCTGCCGTTTCGTCCGTCATAATTACTCCAGGATTTGTCCTCGAGAAAGCTATCCTACACGCGACACTCGACAGTGGACAACTTTTGGGATATTCAACAACACTTGAATTCTCCTGGAACCGCGCCAGAAGCATATTCGGGTACCTCGATCTTCACAGTGGCCTAGCCTGCTGAATGGTCTCTCTCCTGGGAGAAGAAATTTCCAGTGCCGTCAAGGTAGCTCCTGTTACGCTGAAGCTTTGACTAGTTCTGACTCAACCCCGCAAAGTTCTGATATATGTTAAACGTCGGATCTTTTATTGTTTATTCCATTCGTTATGTCATTTGGGTGGTCTGCTGGGGACGTCATTGCTGGCCTGAAGGCTGTTTGGGATATCTGGGAAGCCGTGTCCGACGGTCCTCTCAATGCTCGATTCGAAGCTGCACAGTTCTTTGACGAATTCATTCATGTCACTAGTCGATTGTCGGAATGGGAAGCGCGTAGAGTATCATGTGCGAAGGACGATCGGCTGCAACGATCGCATCAGGAACTTCGAGACCAATGTACGGAGTTCATCAAGAAGCACATGGTGATCATCCAACGAGCCAACCCGAACACTAAAGCGATTCGATCCCGTCGTACAACATGGATACAAAAAGCCTCGTTTACTCAGAGTCAGGTTATTGCTCTGTACCAACAAGTTCAGTGGCCATCTGAGCGCAAAGTAGTCGCTAGGCTACGGGAAAAGTTGCAGTTATTCCTCGAGATAGCTGCCGTGGATGTCGCACTGGACACCAATGCTATTGTTCGCGATATCAGGTAATGAAACCCTGGTTTTGATGTATCAGCGATCTAACAGGCTCATAGGGCATCTCATTCATCTCAAGCAGACCTGGTTTCCACCAACCTCCGACTAGTATCTTCGCACCTCGATCTAGTTTCTCGAGTAACACTAAACTTGAAGCTGATCACATACCCACTGGAGCAAGGCAATCAGGCAAGGGAGATCGATTATCCGATTCTTCGACAGTTCGAACAGGCGCTCCACCCACCGCAGCCTATTAGAGCAATCGAAGGCCGCAGTCACGCAATTGAGCTACCTTGGCAAAATAGGCCACGCTTACAGGAGAACGAATATGCGGCAGTCTTACCACAAAACACACAGGGTGAAGACCAAGGAGCTTTCCAGCAAAACGAAGTTCGGGGCTTGATATCACAAAGACTTGACAATCTGTCGATGCGGGTGAAGCGAGTCGAAACTTTGGACACGATATCTGAGCTTGCATCTCCAGAGAATTCTGATCCGTCTGTGCACCAGCTGTTGAGAAGGTTGCAAGATATGCGGGAACAAATTGCGGAGGCTGTTGGTGTTCTGAACCATTCTAATTCTCAGAACGACATGACCGTTGTGGTAACAGAGCCACGGACTGCACTCCAACAAGAACTTGATGCATGGAATAAGTTGGAAGAAAGAATCGAACGGGAGAGGTTGCATCCTGCTGTTGGTATCATCCAACCACCAACACCTTCGCGACCAATTCCCATACCATCTCCAAGGTCATCAGGCTCTCGATCACCCATGACCCCCCCCTTTGATGGCTGGTCAGGACCAACATGCCGCAGCCCAGATGGAAACAGGAACTCCCTATCAATCTCACCCGGTCATCCAAGACCTCTATCCCACAGCAGAACACAGTCAATATCTTCAATTTCTCGACGACAGTCATTTGGCCTCGAACGCCAGCTTCCCGTCCAATTATTCTACCTCGATTACTGCATCAATGCTGTCATCCAGACTATAACAAGATTCGACAACGGCGATGTGGAAACAATCACGACTGCAGGTATCGATGGCATGGTCAAGTTCAAGCATTCCATTGACCTCAGCACACCTGCCTCCGTTGAGACGTCTATGAAACCATTCCTGGACAACAGCCACATCGACAAGACTCATAAACTCCGAGTCCAATTCCAAGGCTCGCATAAGCTGACGATAGCAAAGCAAAACGATATACCAGCAGCTTTTCCATTTCCTCCAATCTACAAATTTCTCAATAATGAAGGTAATTTTCTCGTTGGTAACTCCACGAGAAACAGCGACTGATTGAATGTCTATCTAGACTACTACGATTTCCAAAGCCTGCTCCTGAACAAGAAAGTGGTCTACTGTGCTGATGTACAATACATCAAATCAACCGACAAAGACATCCAATGCCGTCTCGGAACGATTCGGATCCTCCTCGACGACTTCTCTCGAACAAGACATATCCTCTATTTCAGACACACACCAGACCAAAAACACGGCTTTGTGGAATGGCCAAGTATGTGCCTCCCCTACAAGTCCATCCCAACAAATCAAGCTAACGAATCCTCCCAGCAAACCTTTTTAAACCCCCCAAACCCCTTCCCCGAAAAGCAAAATCCCTTACCATTGAAAGCACAGACGGCAAAGCACTCTTCCTCGCCAGAAGCCTCTCTCGACGCAGTACCCAAGGCAGCGTCGCCACCATCGCGAGTTTCGAATCGAGTCCTGGACCAGCATATGCACGCATCGATCAGAGGGCTGGGAGTGGAAGTGGCAGTGGGAAGCCTGTCAGGGGACTTGTGGTGGAGTTTTGTGAAGCCGATGGTATATGCACCCCTCTTCCTTTTCCTTTTGTTCAGCTTCTCAAGGCGCGAATGAAAGGAGTTGTGCTGATAGGGTTTTAGACTGTCTTAGTTTCTGGACCGAGTTCACGAAGAAGGAAGTTGACTTCTCAGAGGTGGGACTTGGTTTGCCGGCCCTTCCTGTGGAGCTACCTGCTTGAGAAAAGAATCCATCAGTAATGAATATTCAATTCAAAAGCAAATTTCATGCATCCATGCTTCGCAGCACTCAAACACAAAACGTACGAAGCAACGAGCAAAGCACAGAACGCAACGAACGAGGCGTGAAACTCGCTGCCGCTGCCAAACCTGAGCGTCGGCAAAGTAGCGGCTTCGATTGGAAAAGATTTTGTTGAGGTAGGAAGCTCGACATATTGGCGCAGTGCTTGTAGCATTTGGATATGGGCCCTGGATGTAGAGCCCACTGCCAGCGACTCCTACTTCGCCATATGTCGGCGGATTGCACAGGATCAGGACAAGTGACGATGGGCCGAGTCAGAGACGAAAGTATATGGAATTCCACAGCTCATACACACGGTCTCTTATTGTCGTGGTACTGCTGCCCGGATGTCGGTTGCTTCGTATCAATCAAAGATTCCAAAAATAGACTACGAAGCTCAGCAATCTGCACCTAGGCCACTTCTACTTCATCCCACTTGAAAAAGGAAACCTAGCAGCACCACTATTTGATCAAAAGACCACTCCGAATGATCAAACTCCGGTTTCGAGGCGAAGTAGCCAGGGATTTAAAGACGTACCGTCAAGCCAGGTACTCACGATGAGCGAGTAGTCATGTAGTTTTAAGGTATATAATGTATAATGTATAACAGACGAGAAACGAAAATGAGATGGAGTCAAAGTCAAATGACCGCGCATGTGTGTAGAAGGGCAAAATGATACTGGTACAATAATAATGATGTAAAGAGATAATGCGCATATATTAACCAAAAACCGGACTGGACCTGCTAATCATCGTGGTCAATCACTTACTACTCCTTTCAGGTGAATCCTCAATTGGGAGGAAAACAAGAACTGTGGTGGTCAGTGAAGTGACGATCACTAAGATACATAAAACGGAAGGGAAATCCATCAGCAAAGCCTCGCAGATGATTTTCCTCGCCTGAAACTCGCAAGTTTGGTACGAGAAGGGAGTCTGGTGTTGCTATTTGGTTAGCCCCTATTCTCTCGCTTAAAGTCTCAAGCAGAAGTCGGCGAGTGTTTAGACACAACACACACAGTTACAATCACACAACAACTGAACTACAGCAAGCAACTTTTAAAACTTAGCACATTGAAACTAGGTACAGCTATGCAAATCTTAAAAACAAAAACCAGAAAAGCAGAACACATGAGGAACAAATGAGTCTCATCACCCGATCCCGTCCAATTCTATGCTCACAAATCCAAGTACGGTCGTATGCGTCAGTCTCTTCCACCAGCCAGCTAGCTAACCAAATAACTTCAAGGTCCAGTAATTCACACCTCGTCGTCGTAGTCGGGGTCATTGTAATTGTCGTCACTCCCCATCATCACCTCCAGCCAGTCCCAGCGGTGCAGGTGGGGGTCCATTCGGATTAATCGTATTAGCTCTCGGGATAACCAACGGTGGAATCCCATTCGGATTTGGATCATCAGGATCAACATTCTTAATCCCCTCCCGCGCCATCTCAACAGCAAGTCTGCGCCTCCTATTCAGAACCCTCCGATGCTCCCTCACGACAGCCATCTCAACGTACGCCGTGCGCTCGATGCCGTACATGCCGTTATACTGGCCTTTGGGATTGTCGGGCGTGGCTTCGGCGTCCATGGTCGGGTAGCCTAGGTTGCTGCGGTAGTATTGGGATGTGAGACGTACGCTTTCTTCGATGGTGTGGTATTCGGGGGAGATGTCTGGGTGTGGGATCGTTTCCGGGTTGAATGGGTCGCCTTCTACCCATTGTTTGCCCATTCGCTCTTCGTATTCCCATACGTCGTCAACTTCGGCGGTCACGGATGCAGTTTCTTTGAGCCGCCAGTTACTTTGTCGGCACTGGTGGTGAGGTTAGCGGGGGTTGAAGAGGGAGAGAGGGAGGGCATTTTGTGTTCACTTACCAGAGGACAGTTGTAATGCTGGTTGTCAGGCAGCTATTCAAATTTCGGATTAGTAGGGTTTCTTTTCAAGACACCACGAGTAGTCGAAAAAATAGTTGGGTTAAGTATTGTTGGGATAGGAATACATACATCCCAATTGTCACGCAAACAATTGTAGTGAAAGAAATGATTACAATGCGTCTGCATGATTATTTTCCTCAAGAGCAAGTCGTACTTGTCACCACAAAGTGTACAACCGGCATCCCAATCGTCCTGAGTCATCCGTCCAGGCACATCATTGTTGACTGCTAGTATGGCGGTGCTGGCGAGGGGGTGGATCGGGAAGAGGTTCGAGTAAACATTGGCGTCGTTGGAGGGATTGAAATCTTTGTTGTAATGGATGTTTTTCGGAAGGGCCTGTGGCTTTGTAAGATAAAGTGCCTCGAGGTGAATTTGGAAATGTGTGATAGCGTCTAGGACGTTGCGCCGACTTGGATCGGTGCTGTTTGGACCGAAGTCGCCGTTCTCAGACGTGTTGTATGGACAGTAAAGTTGTTTCCTGCCATTTGTCAGGATGTTATCAGCAAAGTTGAATGGGCAGGATATAACTTACCAAGGTCGTTTTCGATTCCAATCTTTCAAGAGCAGTAGATTACGACGAAGCTGATTGACTTGAGCCATTTTGCTAATGTACTGTTGCGGCGTCGTAAATTGTTCCATTTTCTCTTCTGACAAATCGGGGTATTTCGGTTTCCGAAGATTGGCGGGGACAAATCCTTCTCCTTTTCGGACCCGTTAACGTTGTTCTATACGAAGTCTTGCATGCCTGAAAAAAAGTGCTGAGGTTTCTCTCCTTAGAGGCACTACTACCAGAATCTTGAGGTAACCGAAGTAGACGAGAGGAAGCTGACCTTGAACTCTCAGATCATTCATTATATCATATTCTTCATCTGTCACAACAACCAGTTTGTTTGTTAAGACATCTTCTACATGTTCCATATTCATGCGCCTATTAAAATCTTCAACCAGTTCTTGAAGGTCTGACCACAAATGCCATCGTCCTAGTACCGGCTGTAAGTTCTGCATGTCCGTCAGCATTCGTGAGATATAATGATGTCGATTTCGATGATAGTACCATGTCCACAATTTCGGCCATTCTAGCAGGGCTAGTATTGAACGAGACTGTGTCCTCCTTGGAGTAAAACCCTGGCCTGGTTTCAAATTGAACTCCATCGGCGATGCCATTGACAGCCCTTGAAAGCTGTTGATAGAGAAAATAGATATCCGCGAATGCTGGAAGATTCTGCTGTTCGGATTCTGGGTCATGAGAAACTTTGTCTAGCTCTAGAGAGAGATAAGCCAGGGATAAAACAAGAATTTTTTCGAGCATCCTCTCTCCGATGTTGTCCCTTCCAACGTAAAGACTGCGCTGGTGGAGAAGACGGATGTAGCATCTGTGCAGGATCCATGTAGCCGTGAGGAAATGGTTCGAAGCTTCGAAGTTCGACCCATCTGGCAACGGTGCTTCAGAGACAGTCAAGTTTCTACCGTCTGCGAACCTCCGGAGAACACGTAGCCTTTGAAGGAGGGTGTAAGATTCCCAGATACGGTTCCCTGCCATATGAGAACATTCTTAGTTTTTGCAAAGTATTGTCAAATAAAATAGGAACAGCGGTTTAACAAAAGCACTTACAGGGTTGATTATGATCATCAGCACCCGTCCCTTTTGTATCTGCGAGCCGTACCAATTCCCTCAGTTGTGGTGTCTCTGGGACCAGGTCCTGCTAAAGAAATTAGCATCCACGCAGTTCGTCAAGCTATCTTCATGGAAGCGCACATCTTTCCAACTTCTCAAATGCCGGATTTTGAACAAGTCGCCACTGTTCACGAGTTCATTTATAAGACTGTATTCATCTGGATCTAGATAAGTGGAAGCATATTGCTCCAGCCATCCCAATGTATGCTCTTGCGTCGTTTGATTTCCGTTCGCAAGGGCTAAATTGGCCTTGGCTTCTGGGTGGAAAGGATCATGATCAGGCGAAGGACCGCCGTTGTCATCGGTCCATGGCTTCTTCAGCATCTCAATGTCATGTAGGATTTCTGCCTTGTACAGAGTAGCTAATTTCTTCGCTCGAGCTTCGGCGTAGTCATGCTGCATTTGAAGCCATTCTTCCTGGTGGACGATTAGCAGTGCTCAATTTGGATCCGCCATGCCATAGACTCTTTCCCGGAACTCACCTGGGTTTTACGACCGTTGGGTACGAAATTCATAAATCCGTTGGGGTTTGCAGGATTAGCTGGACCGGGTCCTCCTCCACCCCTTCCTCCTCTTCCACCTCCTCTTCCACCTCCTCTTCCACCTCCTCTTCCGACTCCTCTTCCACCAACTACTCCCCTCCCTCTTCCTAGCCCTCTCCCACCTCCTCTTACTCCTCCTCCTCCTCCACGTCCCAGTCCTCGTCCCTGTCCACGTCCACCTCGCGGTGGAGCGTTCATGATAATGCGATCCTGCACTTTATACCCGATCGGGAGTAACCTATCTAGTTTTTCGAAGTCAATAATTCATCGCAACAGAATCACTCAACGCAGAACTCCATAGGGGTAAGAAAGCACCAAGATCAAGCATGGTTCGGTGTGTATGGTAGTTCAATGAATGTCTTTGTTGTTAAGCGAAGGCATGCATTCCTGGAGGAGACTGTATGCCAAATGCATCAAGCGACCATGACAACGGGTTCTGGAATGGGGGAGGACATTGTTGATGGGTGATTTGGCGACTTTGATGTTTCCTCAGAGATAGTGGAGACTTTGGCATTGAGAGGGAAGAGTTTTGCTCGAGGGAGTAGAGGTTCTCGTGTAAGACACGTGATGGCTATCCTTGCCTACTGTGGTATCCTCTTAAGCGGACAAGATCGATGTTCAAAAGCAACAAGAAAAGAATAGGCTACTTAGACTTAATGCGTTAAGGGACAAGAAATACAGAGCTCGCATGATGCCGGGGATTGTAGACAAGTGCGGCAATCATGTGAGTTAATTATCACGTGATACTCCTCTCTCACTTGCGGTTATCTCCCGTCTTCTGTCTCTAGCCTCGAGGCATGAGTTCAAAAGAAGTGTCGGCTACTTACAGAGACAAAGGTTTCCCTTCCAGCTTCTAAAGCCTTCTAATCACCACTAGCTGGGCAAGTCACTTACTCACACATGTTTCGTCTCGGGAAGCTGCATCTTCTCCAGGGTCTATCATCCACAGTCTTACCAGAAATCCAATCCCGGACTGAACCAAATAGAGTATTCCCAGGACCAGGTATGAAGCTAGACCCAAGAACCAGAAGAAGTGAGATCTGGCTGCAGATGTCAGAACTTAGGTATGTAGCTTTCCGTTGCAGGGAGGTGTTGGTCCATGGGGTCGGGTAGAGGCACGATGACGGAGCTGGATAGATCTCTGCTTTACAGATGGATGGAGAACTACCTGTAAGCAGTTGTGGGGATTTCGATACATATATTGTATGTAGCCATCTGGTTCCACGATCCTGATAATAAAGTTCAGGAAATCGATCGGCTTTGCCTTGGGGTTGGGACTCTCATACCATGCCATACAATACATGGAAATAAATGTATCCTCGATTCGAATTGAGTTGACAAGTCCAAGTCAAAGTTCCCGTTCCAAATCCATGTAATCCCAGAGTTTTAAAATGCGTCGTATCATTTCCAGCCCCACGAATAAAAGAGAGCAGAGTCACACGGGATTTTGGTAACGAATGATCGACGTTTGATCTCGTTGTTCTTGGATCGGTGCTCGTACGGGATTGTTTTGTTTGCAGGGGAAGGGGGGGCCGAGCTTGTGTGACAATACCTAAGGCGAGGTGCCTGCAGTGGAAGGGGTTTCAGGATGCGCGGTTGCATGTGTGTTTACGGTAGAGGGATGGATGGGGAAAGAGAAGTTGAAGACGGGGGGAGGATATAAGTGGGTGATGGAGAGGGAATGGAATGGGAGTCGACATGAACTGGCTCTAGGTTCGCATTGATGGTTCGGTGATGAAAGGAGTGGAGAGAAGAAAGAGGTGAACGGTGACAAGTTTGGTACCGCGGTCAAGATGGAGGGGTGTGAGTAAGCTGGTCTGGGTGGGTGTCTTGGCGGGGTCATCGCCAGAGCTCCAAACGGTATTGACATAAGTGTAGTGTAGCTTCAACTTGTAAGTCTGAATCGGAAATTTATTCATTCCTTCATTCATGTCTCTGATAGGAAACAAATCTTCATTTTAATGTCTTATTATCATTGAATAGGTGTGGAGTAGAATGTACTGACATAGACCTCTGAAGTGCACGGCCGGCCCACCACGGCTCCCAACCGTGTCCTGACAGCTGCTTCAAAGACGGGGTGCCGGACAACACAAACATTGGAGATACTTTGAAATTGATATGCCCGGGCCACAAGTGGTGCTGGATAGAGGTGCGGGTTTGAACCTTTTGATATGCAGATGGGACCGAGAGAGATTAAGTTTATATTATCTTGATCACCAGGCAAGAGTGGGAGATATACTTTTCTTGTCTTTTCTTCTCTCATCTTCAAACCGAACTGGACTCGAGGAGAGTCTGAGCAAAACATATTTCCCTGTGACGCAGATCCCCTCAAGTAGGTAAGGTAAGGTAAGGTATAAAACATCAACAACCACGGAAAGAACAGTCAATTGAGAAAGCCACGACATCAGGTAAAAATAGGGCGGTAGAAATACAACCGAGACAATTCAGCTCCCCAAGTATCTCAATAAGTATCTGTGCTCAGTCAATAAAGTACTTTGCTACGGAGTACCTACGCAGCCTTCTCCACACTTCCATTATTCAAGCTCAAACACTCCTCTTACCGTATACTTCATTGCTCCGCGTCCGCCGTGTCTGTTTGTGCCCAAACTCAGCCTTGTCACGGGCTCTTCTTTCTTTGGTGTGCCCGTTCACCGTTCACGGTTCCATGACATGGCATGACATGACATAACATGACAACAAGCTTTTGTTCGCTTTGAGAGACCGACGCATAGTAGTTTGATGCGATATGTATCTTATGGGATGTACAGGACAGACAGACAGGACAAGATAGGTAGGTATATTTGGGAGCAATAAATGCTGCTGCTTACACACCTACATACATACACACTCTTGATTCCGCTTCCTTTCCTTTCCTTTCTCTCCCTGCCCTTCTCAGCCCTCAGCCTTCCCCGCGGGCGTAGCCGAGAGCTTCTCACACTAAGAAAATAGCTGGAGCCCATGCCCACTAATGCCCATGCATGCAGCTGTCCATGACACCCGACAGAAAAGAACACCAGACCAGAGAGCTGGACCCTTCAGTCCAGTCCAGTCCAGTCCAGGCCAATGCTCCACATCGACGGTCTAATGCAACCCAATCAATTAATTCAGTTCGATTCAATCGATTCAATCCAATAATCTGATCCAGTACGTACACTACATACAGTCCAGTCCAGTCCAGTCCAGCCCGGCAAAGCAAGCAAGCAAGCAAGCCTCTCTCTCACACTTCCTCACTCACCCACCACCTACCTGCACCAAGCGCACTCACTCACTCACTGCGTCCGCCCTCACGTCGCAACCCTGCTGCTTGCTTTTCCTTGCTCTTCCTTCCATTGCCTTACCTTGCTTACCTGACCTTATTTGCCTCTCTCTCTCTCTCTACTGTGCTCACTCACTCACTTCACACCACCACCGACCAACTAACCAACCAACCAACCAACCACAGTAATCGTCAACTTCACTCTAGTCTCTCCCGCCCTACTTCCTCACAACACTCACTCCACTCGCCTCCACCTCCACTCCACACATCCACCACCACCACTCACTCCCATCACCAACCAAACCGCGAATCCCCTCATCCGCCCTCGCTCACTCCCACTCATACCCTCCCATGGCCATCTCCTAGCTGCGATTGCTGGTCAACCATGACCAGAAAAGAGAAGGATGCTCGCAACAGCTCCGCGACGAGCTCAAGCACGGACAGTTGGAAATCCACCGAGACGATCAAAGGGCCCAGCTCTAGCTCCAGCTCCTCGCTCTTCCGGGGCCCATCGCGACGAGGCAATGCCATGACCGTCAACACTAACGCCAGAAACAAGTGAGTGGGCACGACCATTTCATATTCATATTCCACATCTACTACTTCTTCTTCTTCCTTCTCTCTCTTGGCCCTTCTGCTCTCAGACATATAGCTAGCTAGCTAGCTAGCTCCCGTTCGTTCATTGACTGACGGGTGCTTGCATCGCCCTCCCTTCCAGACCCGAGACTGATCCTCAAGTCTCGCCAACCACTGCTGCTCCTCGCACCGCCGTAGCCGTATCCCCGTCTTCACAGTCGTCTCCCAATGTTTCCCCCCGGGACCATAGAATGAGCGACTTTGGCAACTACAGACGCGACCTTGCAGTTCTGGAAACCGGAGGAGGAGGCCCAATCCCAAAGATTCAACACAACCCCCCAACTGCGTTGGGATCACCGAATCAGATCGCGCCTTGGATGTCCTCGAACGCGAATGGGACCGCCGTCACTTCGCCGGCGAGCGCATTTGGCACAAGTTTCTACAATGACTCCAGCGACAACCTGTCGCAAGGTTCGCAGTTGTCGCCCGGCTTCAGGCCGGGGACGGGCTTGACGGGGAACACAAATACGAGCGACTCGCCGGCAGATATATATTTTGGAGATGAAAGGAGGCCCTCGGTGGCCAGTGTGACGACAGCAAGTAGTCAAGGTTCGAAGTCGAGTGTGTCGCGGCAGGGGATACATAAGAAACTGCAAACTTTTTTTGGGGAGGACTTTCCAGGACGAGATGGCTCTGATACGAGCCTTCCTTCGCATGGCAAGGACGCTCGATCGCATTCCTTTGCCCGCAGTCATCGAGAAAGAAACCATTCGTCAGCTACGGACAAGACACAAAGAGATGCATCTCCAGGCCCCTCGCGACCAAGAACCCCAATTCCTTCCAGCGACGTAGTCCCATTTCTATACCAGGACTCTCAGGTCAGTCCTAATTCTTGTCCTCATATCGCGATCACAGTTTTCCATATTGGACAGGGTCCATTTTCATCGCGCAGAAACCTTATCTTCTCCCCTCCTTCCCTTTTGGGATCTAACTATGGCACCTGCAGCAGCACATTCTGACATCGATTGGGTCTTAATCTAGGACATCTCCAAATTCGGGGAAGCACCAGTCCGAGACAAGCTGTCCGGCCCAGACAAAGGCAGATATACCGGCGAAGGTCCCCAAGTGCCACCGAAGACCTCTTCCTCTTCTCGATCGGGGCATGTACACCTGCCTGGCCACTCCCACAGACACAACAAGAGCAACGAGGACGCCAGAGCTCTGCGACCCTCGGTCAGTAGGGAGGATTCGGGAATTGGTTCCAGACAAGGAGGGCGTGCGCCGACTTCGATGGGTACGGCATTGGGCAACTCCTCGAGTACGAGTCTCCCGAAACGTTCCAACAGCCCTACGCCGAGCGGGATGAGCAACTGGAGCGGGAAGACAGCTAAACCGTCTACGAATGATGGATCGACGTCACCAACCGGGGGCACAAAGCGAAGGATCCTGGGGCGATTTCGAAAGCACAAAGAGAAGGATGATCCGCAATCTCGACTGAAGGAGTTGCCTGGCTCAGTTCGTTCTTTCCAAACACCACCACCCAATGGCAAAGGGTATGGATCTCCTGAATTTGGACAATGGAGCCGCGAGGGAAGTGTTGGTGGATCCGAGATCAGCCTCCCAAGGATTGACAATGGCCAATTTGGTGGGAACAAACCCAATGGTTCCCGTCAAGGGACGTTCAACAAGCTGCCATTCCGGAAGGGGAAATCCAGGATTACAGATGATGTGGAACAATCGATTGATCCTAATGAGCGAAGGGTAGCAGCACCAAGAGCGATTTTTAATTTGGATACAAACCTGTCGAATATGGAAGGTATCCTAGCGAAGCCACCACCGCTGACCCCACTGGACAATAACATCTTTGTGGGCAATGTTGAGGACGAGGCGAAGATCGAAGCCGAGAGTGCGGGAGCCATGAAATGGGATGCTCCGGACAGTTGGGCGGTCAAAAAGGTCAACGACGACAACATGTCCCGCCTAGATGAGATCGACGAAACTGGAGTTCCACCCAAGGCCGACGAAAAAGCAGCTCCATATTGCATTCGCATATTCAGGATCGATGGTACCTTCGTTACTCTATCAACTTCTCTCAATTCAACAGTCACGGAGATCATGAGTCAAGTTGGCAAAAAGACATACATGACGGATAGCTTGGAAAACTATCAGATTGTGATGAAGAAGCATGACCTGCAGCGGATCCTTGGAGCTGGTGAGAGGCCTGTAGTAATACAGAAAAGACTTCTTGAACAAGCCGGCTACGAGGAGAACGACAAGATCGAGGATGTTGGGAGAGAAGACAACAGCTACTTGTGCCGATTTTCTTTCGTTCCAGCAAGAGAAAGTGGGTATGCATCTGTCACCAACGACCCAGGAGTCAGTCGAGTACAGAAATACAGTCATGTGGACTTGTCTGGCCGGAACCTGATCACCATTCCCATCTCCCTCTATTCGAAAGCCTCTGAAATTATATCTCTCAATCTCTCCCGGAATTTGTCACTTGATCTCCCAAAGGACTTTATCCAGTCATGTCAGAATCTGCGCGACATCAAGTTCATCAACAATGAAGCGTGGAAATTACCCCCTAGTCTCAGCCGAGCAAGCCGACTCACCATCCTCGACGTTTCCAATAACAGGCTGGAACAACTTGAACACGCTGAGCTATCCAGACTGCAAGGTTTAATAAGCCTTAAACTGGCGAACAACCGGCTAAGGAGTCTTCCGTCCTACTTCGGCGGGTTCAAATCAATGAGAACGTTAAATATATCCTCAAATTTCTTGGATTCGTTCCCCAAGTTTCTGTGCGATTTGGAGGGTCTTGTTGACATTGACATGAGTTTCAACAGCATCGCAAGTCTCCCCGATGAGATTGGAAAATTGAGGAACCTAGAACGGTTTGTCATCACCAACAATCGTCTGAATGGATCGCTCCCGGCTACGTTTGGGGAACTTGTCAATATGAAAGAAGTGGATGTCCGCTACAATGCCCTTTCGAGCATCGATGTCATCGCCAAACTACCCAAGGTCGAACAAATTTCTGCCGATCACAATTCCGTTTCCGTATGCGAGTCCGAGTTTACCAAAATCCGGGTTTTACGTCTCAATTCAAACCCCGTCACCAAATTTGAAATCCTTAATGCCGTCCCAACATTGACAACGCTCATATTGTCAAATGCCAAACTTGCACATATCCCGGATGCCGCCTTCGACAAGATGCCAAACCTTGTTAAACTTGTTTTGGACAAGAACCATTTCGTCTCTCTGCCTAGTCACATTGGTAAGTTGCGGAAACTTGAACATTTCAGCATTGCCCGAAATTCCTTGAGCAGTCTGCCTGCAGAGATAGGCTGTCTCACGGAATTACGCTTCCTGGACGTCCGGGAGAACAATCTGAAGAAGTTGCCAATGGAGCTTTGGTGGGCCAATAAGCTGGAAACTCTCAACATCTCGTCGAACGTGCTTGACAATTTCCCGAAGCCGGCCTCTCGAGCACCTCAGGTACCAGGTGATGCCCCTGCTGCGACTCAAGGCTTGCTCAACGGCAGCCCTGGGCAGACTTCGAACAATTCCAGCTTCGAGGAATTAGGTCCATTGGAGGCATTCGGTCAAAGGAGGCCTAGCCAAGCATCGAGTGGATTGCTTAGCGTGGGTGGCTCGCCCGTCCCAGGTGGACCAGACAGGAAAAGCTCTCTGGTATCGGTATATGGCAAAGGCGGTCGAAAGACTTCAGTCGTCTCAAGGAGCGCTTCTCAAGATACAATTCAGACCCAACCAACGGTGCTACGCAAGGATTCGGGCATGTCGGCGAGACTTCTCAATACTTTTGCTGGATCCCTTCGGAATCTCTACCTGGCCGACAATCAGCTCGATGACGATGTTTTTGACGAGCTCATTATGCTGGGCGAGCTTCGTGTCTTGAATTTGTCTTACAACGACCTCAATGACATGCCGCAGAGAACACTCAAGAGTTGGCCACAACTGGTCGAGCTTTACCTGTCTGGCAATGAGCTCACATCGCTTCCATCCGATGATTTTGAAGAGTTCAGTCTCCTCCAGATCCTCCATATCAATGGCAACAAATTCCAGACCCTCCCAGCCGAACTAGGGAAAGCCCATCGACTTGTTATACTTGATTGCGGTAGCAATTCTTTAAAATACAACGTCTCCAATTGGCCATACGATTGGAATTGGAATTGGAACACCAACCTCAAGTACTTGAATCTTTCTGGTAACAAGCGTCTCGAGATCAAGCCGTCTGTCCCAGGCGGAGCAGGGAGCCGTGATGGACGCGATCTCACGGATTTCAGCGCCTTGCAGCATTTACGAATTCTCGGTTTGATGGATGTCACATTGACTATCCCCACCACACCAGATGAGACTGAAGACAGAAGAGTTCGTACCTCGGGTTCGCTTGCTGGACAGTTGGCATATGGAATGGCAGATACCTTGGGGAGAAACGAACATTTATCGATAATCGATATGGTCGTTCCTAGGTTTAACTCCACCGAAACGGAAACTCTCCTTGGAATGTTCGATGGACAAGCACTTTCTAGTGGTGGATCGAAGATTGCCAAATACCTCCACGAGAACTTCCAACATATCTTCAGCGAAGAGTTGAAGAAGGTAAACTCGACACCAAACGAAACTCCAGCGGACGCTCTCAGACGAGCATTCTTATCCCTCAACAAAGACTTGGCGACAGCAGCGACGCAACACACTGAGGAGAGGTCATTATTATCTCACCGTGGATCTGCAGCACCAGCAGTGCTAAGCCAGGCTGATCTTCACTCTGGAGGTGTGGCCACAGTCATGTTCTTGCAACAGTCCGAGCTATATGTTGCCAATGTTGGAGATGCACAAGCAATGCTTATCCATTCAGAGGGTGGCCACAGAATTTTAACAAGAAAGCACGATCCCGCCGAACCGAATGAGAGGCAACGTATCCGTGATGCTGGCGGCTGGGTGTCGAGACAGGGAAAGCTCAACGACATTCTTGAAGTCTCGCGAGCTTTTGGCTATGTCCAACTAATGCCCGCTGTACAATCCGCGCCTCACATTACCCAAGTTACTGTCAAGGAGCAGGATGAGATGATCTTGGTCGCATCTCGAGAACTGTGGGAGTACTTGTCTCCTGAGATTGTTGTTGACATTGCAAGATTAGAGCGTGGCGATCTGATGCGAGCGGCTCAAAGATTGCGAGATTACGCTATTGCCTTTGGAGCAACGAATAAGCTGATGGTCATGATGATTGGGGTTAGTGATCTGAAGAAACGAGCACAGATCAGACCCCATCGTGTTCAGAGTCTGTCGTTCAACCCCGCATCCATCATCGATGAAGGTTACGCACCTGCAAGACGGCCAAAGAAAAAGGAGACTGTTGAAGACTCGGGACTTCGTCGACTACAAGCGGAGGTTCAAGCACCTGTTGGCGATCTTAGTATCGTCTTCACCGATATCAAAAGCTCAACACTGCTCTGGGAAACATACCCAAGCGCGATGCGATCTGCAATCAAGCTCCACAATGAGGTTATGCGTCGACAACTTCGCATTATTGGAGGCTACGAAGTCAAGACTGAAGGAGATGCATTCATGGTTTCTTTCCCTACGGCTACTTCCGCTCTGCTTTGGTGCTTTGCTGTGCAACAGGCACTCCTCGAAGTGCAATGGCCATCCGAAGTTCTGTCCAGTTTCCTGGGTCAGGAGGTTTATGATAATGACCATACCTTAATCTTCAAGGGATTGAGCGTGAGGATGGGTATTCATTGGGGTGCACCGGTGTGCGAGAATGATCCTGTTACGAGGCGTATGGACTACTTTGGGCCCATGGTCAACCGAACCTCACGAATTTCCTCGGTTGCGGACGGAGGTCAGATCACCGTATCAGCAGATTTTATCTCTGAGATTCAGCGTTGCTTGGAGACGTACAGCGAGAGCGATAGATCTGGATCCACTGGATCTGAGGATGCCTTTGACTCTGATATGCTGAGCCAGTCGATCCGGCGTGAACTGCGTTCTCTCAGCAGTCAAGGCTTCGAGGTCAAAGACCTGGGTGAACGGAAGCTCAAGGGTCTCGAAAATCCAGAGTATATCTACCTTATGTACCCACATGCGCTCTCTGGCCGTATCCACTACCAACAGAGAGTTGCAGAAACCGACAAGCTTGCATTGGTTGAGGAACCCGCTACCCTGTCCCAGCAAACACAACTGAGCATCGATACCGACTGCGTTTGGGCGCTCTGGAGCGTAAGTCTGCGACTGGAGATGCTGTGTTCTAGTCTCGAGGTAGAGAGGGGACATAGCGTTGCTCTGCAGCCGCCAGAAACAGCGATGCTGGAGAAGATGAAGCATAGGGGTGGTGAGGTCACGGATAGATTCTTGGTGAACTTCCTGACTCACCAAGTTTCTAGAATTGAGGTACGCTCTTACAAACATTGTCTTTTGGCACTCAAATTAACATCATATAGACATGCATCTCAACTCTTGCAATTCGCCATCTAGCAGCCGGGAAGGCCCCCCTCAACGATCTCAACCAACTCCGCGCGCCCATGGATGAAGTCCTCAGCTCGCTACAAGAGCAACTCAAGGAGCTCGCGAGATATAAGGCTCGCTTTGGAGATCTACCACCAGAGAATAGGAGTGGCGGTGGCTCTAGGAGAACTAAACGCTTGACCAATGCTTAAGCAGCAGGTATCGCAAACGTACAAGCAGCGCACTAGATCATGGGACGAGACGGTACTATACCAGCACACGTCAGTGTTATTACCAGTCAACATTTGGGACATTTCAGCGAGGCGTTCGTTTCTTTTCATTCCTCTCCTTTATTTTCGGGGCATGGCTGGCTGTCTGTATTGATGAATGCAACGAACGATACTTGTATAGCATTGGACGGGGTTTTGCTCGTTTCTCCTTCGATTTTCTCTTCAACTATTGTTTAGCCTGCGAGTCGAGGCGAGGCGACGCGATGCAAAATAGGTATAGGCTGGATGGGATGGTTTTGGATTGTTCCGGCTTTGGTATATTTACATGGTCTTTTCATGGGGTTTCTGGAGTTCTGTTTCGTCGTATGGATAGCGTGGGCTGGGTTTAGGAAGCCTCATGATGCTCGATTTTTATGCGCGGTTGATGGTGGGGTTGTTTGATGAATCGATTGCGGACCGTCAATGTGGGATGCGATGGATGGATGTCTTATGATGGCGACGGCGATAGCTTATATCATGTATGGTGAGGCAATAGGAGGGGGATATATATCTTTTAATTGGTGGTTCTGATATGGGTGGCTTTGAGGGAAGCGGGAGGAGGGAGTGAAGTAGGGAAGGGGAGATTTGTGCATACATATATGATAGCTTAGGTAGTTCATCTTGGATAGGAATGAGAGTAGCCGGTGCTGAATGCAATCAAGCTGATTCAGCCTTTGAATTCCTTTGACTGCTGCAAAGAATGGGTCTAGAATGCAGATATCTGAAATTTGGAGCTACTTTTCATCGCCAAAAGCTCGTAATTTGCCCGATCACAAATCCACGTAAACATTGTCATCATCTCGCAGTCCGTCAGTCATAGCTGGGGGGGGGTTGTTTTTCCAGCATTCAATGACTTGATCTGACTGCATAAATTTACGAATCTGATATATGTCGTAAAAGCGATTCCATACAGAGGTGTTGAATCGTCAAAGTCGGATCCGCTGACTCCATCCGGGATGCGGATTTAGCCACACCTATCACCGGTGCTATTCACGTCTACGGCTACCGACTTCCCGACGTCCGGAAGACTCCGCGGAACATATAGCCTGCACCGCAGCCTAGTCAAGCTGATTCTTTTCGAAGATTCACGAGTCTTGAGATATCGTTTAAAAACCATCCACTCATTGCTCACGCCGCCCAATATACATTCCAAAGAGCAAAAATGACCTGCGAAGCCTGCAAATCCATCCCCCCAGTCGTGGCAGAGGGCTATATCGAAAAAGGGCAATGGGAGAATATCGGAGGCCGCAAGACCTGTAAGAATCCACTCCCTCCCCGATCGAAACGTCCTCGATCGCTCAAATAAATAAATTAATTCTAGACATCACTGGTCCATCCGATTCCAAGAAGGCTATTCTGGATATCTACGATATCTTCGGCATCACTCCGCAGACTATCCAAGGTGCTGACGCCCTGTCCGCTGCGCTGGGAATTCTGGTGTTCGTACCGGACTTTCTGGAGGGTGATTATGCGAAAGGAGAGGTGATATCTCCCCAGCCACTCTTCCTCTCGACCCGCACAATCCGTTGATGTCGTAATTTGTGTTGATAATGGAGACTAATAAGTTATTGGACCTGGTAGTGGTTCAGCAATCCTACGCCCGAGAACGAGAAAGCCAAAACGGAGTTATTTAGCCGTGCTATGGCATTCGAGCCGCACAAGGCGGTGCTGAAGTTTGTAGAGGATACAAAGACAAAGTGGGCTGTGGAGGTTTGGGCTGCATTAGGACTTTGCTGGGGTGGGAAGGTAAGTAGGACTCATTCTTGCATTCGCACATGATTGTATGATTTGACTCTTTGAGGGCAGGTCGTTGCGCTTACTTCTGGAACCGGAACGCCGTTCATTGTCTCGGGACAGGTGCATCCTGGGTAAGACTTCTTCTCCCCCTAGCTGTGATTCTGAATGTCAATTTAAAATAAAATAAATATGATGTGCAAGCTGACTACTCGCAGACGACTCGATGTCGAGGATATCAAGAAAACCAATATTCCTCATATTATCCTGGCGTCTAAGGATGAGGATGCCAGCGAAGTATTTAAGTGCAAAGAAGTGCTTGAAGGTGCAAAGACGGGTGTAGTAGAGACTTATGCAATGCATCACGGATGGAGTAAGTCTAAACAAACTACTCGGTGCTCGAGGTTTAACCGGCAGACACCATAATCGCGGAAAGTGCTGACGAGAAATAGTGGGAGCGAGGGCCAATCTGGGGAAAACGGAAGATTCTAAGGAGTACGAGAGAGGGTATGTTGGGCTTTCACGCATGTATGATCCAGGCTAATCGATTTTCAAGGTATAACCAGATCGCGAACTTTTTCAGCAAATATCTCTAGCTGGTCCGACCGTCAGCAGAACAGTTTGTCAAAGACAAATAAATATTTGGTTACCTTTGAGTCTTTTTAAACATTCAAATTCGCGGCGTGTCAACGAGGGATAAAATTATAAATTGAGAGTTGGTTTTCACAGAGAGCTTAAATCTCAACAAGAAAAAGTCATTATTCTAATGGAACTCATGTATCTCAACTCCAAACTACATATTGTCCATGGTATCCTATCGTTCTTCTCAGTTTTAACCTTAAATATTGAAACTGAAATTTCCACCACCGCCAGGCAATCCTGAGTTGAGTATGTTAACATTAACAGTTGTTACTTCCCTCGGAGGATCTTCTGGTGGAGCCATCCACGTTGTCCATGTCGACTGATTCGCAGCATCATCCCAACCAAGCGTCAACTCCGTCAGGAGCGGATCTCTCGCCACGTTCCACATAGCAGCAATCTGCCCAGCAATGTAGCAGAGCGCAACTCTCTTCTCAGGCGGGTCATACCACAAAGCGTGATCCCCGTCGATCATCCTAACCCACCAAGTACGAGCTCGCATTCGCTGCCGGATCGCCTTGAGATGCATCTCACGGCAAGCGGATCCGAGTCCCCAAGGACAAACAACACATCCACATCAGGCTGTAGAGCAAGAAGCTCTTCATACCGCTCGTTGAGACCGCGCACCAGGGGATAGGTGAACATAACCAGCTTACTCGCCTGCGAGTAGATGGAACCTCGCGTTGCGGCACGAGCACCGCAACTTCGTCCTCCAAGGGAAGTCGCGGATGGAAACGCCAGCATGGGTGCACGAAAGATTGCAGTTCGTGAATTCAGATCTCCTGTGTTTTCAAAGCTGAGGGTAACTTGTGTTCGAGCCCAGCCTTCTGTGAAGCTCACGATGGCTTCGTTGTCTAACGTCGAGCCACGGCCATGCGTGAATGTCATGTCCGGTTCTGCAGTTGCTGATTCTTCAGCTGGATTGCCTCCTAGATTAGCAGCCGTCGATCTTTCTAGAGAAGCAGCATGTGCTAAATATTGTTCGTTGGAAATATTCTCTTCGGCTAAACGAGCATTCGAAAGGTGGTCGCGACCTGGTGGAGGAAGGGGAGCGGGTGCGGGTCCAGGGTGTACAGATACTGTACGATATAACCTACAGCTGATAGGAATAGTTGGAGTGGCGTCGTGTACAAAATCTGTTCTTTGGATTGGGTTAACAGGTGGGGCGAGCATGGCGGCTCGAACTTCTGGGGTGAAGGGATCCATTGCCAACAGCGGGTATGTTTTCTGACAGTCCTTTCCAGCACTTGATTGACATTCTTGTGAGATAAATACTCCCCTCGTGTGGGGTTCGAAACAAATGAATAACTATTAAAGAACAGGTTGAAAATTCTGTGAATAATAGAGTCTTTCAAAGAATGATCTCTTGCTTTGAATCATCCTGTTTGTCATCCTGTTTGCTGCACAAGGAGGTAGTATTCTCGCTTAATCTGGGAAAATAAAGGGGCTTTGTTCATGGAGTGGCCTAGACGGGCATATAAGACGAAAGTCTTTGTTTAAATTTAAGTATCAGTTAACTTCAATCATAAATAACTGCTCTTTAATTAGACACAATGATAAAGCTCCTTTTTCCCCTCACAACAATCGACTTGGTAGCCTTTCTGGTGGCAGGCAGTGCGATCAGGCAAGTCCTCTCCTTTGCTGACAGCGCTCTAAATTCGAATCAAAGGACTATGCGGACTAAATAAGGGGTTAGAAGCTGGAACTGCTACTGCTGCGGTAGTTTCTTTGAGGCATTGTACAAGTTCATCGTCCTCGTTCCCGAGTCGCACGTCCCAGTGTGGACTCCCTAAACGTGAAAATGAGCACATGCAAATATTCCATCTCTTAGAAGGAAAAGTTCTCCAGGGTACCCCATTCATGAGATATTTAAGCAATTTGAAGAATGTGGCTTACTTACCTCGGGATATGCTCCTGCATATTTGCAATCCGGCGAGGACTTGATCATACCATGAACCATGCCAGCCTAGAAATAATTCAGCTCAATGTCCAAAAGTAGCCCAAGATTTATTTCATACCGGCTGTACGAACAGATCCCCTTTCCTCAGAAAGAACTCATTGACAATGTCCTCGTCACTGGGCCCTTTCCCAAGCTTGATCGTCGTATGCCCTAGGACAAAAGCATAGGCTTCAACTGTGTTGGAGTGGTAGTGTGGGGTATCATAGCACCCATAAAATCCATCGACTCGATATCCGTTCCCTTTCAGAATCGCTGCTATTCCATCATGGTCGTCGGGGTCGAGCATCACATTGCGGTAGATGAGGACGGGGAGCTTGGAGTTGGGCACGAATTGCGTAGGCGCTATGTAGTGAATTTCTAATTTTGGATTCGATGTCGCTGGGGTGTTGGCGTTGGCGTTGGAGCCCATGATTGTTGCTGACATAGGAACACTTGAATGAAATCTTGAAAATCTTTCTTTTCCGTTCGTCTTGTATATTAAATAGTTCAATATGAATTGGCGGGAGTTATGACGTTCAAAAAGTTTCTGTAAGTCTTTGGTTTGAGTAAAGTTGGTTTGGGCAATCGTGGGAATAATGTGAAAGAGTCAAAACGCAAAAATAGCACGCACCTCACGGCTATGATAGCTTCGAGATGCCAAGCTTTAGATAGCTTCAAGGTCAGAAAAGATATCTTTTGAAGCAGCCAATTGCGAAAGTGGGATCCTGTGGATCAACAGAATCATCTCAGTTCCACTCTCGTAACATTTTCTCGGCCAAAAAGGGGGCAGAGTGGGAGAGGTGCTGGACACCATACCGCTCCGTAAGCAGCACCACACAAACATCTCTCAGAATGGAACATTTCAGAGTGATTTTTCTAGAACGGTTGTAAGTCATAATCACCCTTCGAGATAAGTAATTGTCTGTTAATACCGGCCTTGTGTCTAATCAGCGCCAATGTAGTGTCCATCGCGAGGAGGGGGTATCTTGACCGCTGTCGACATGTTACTATACAGTGTATCGCTGGGGTCCCGAGATGGGTTGCTATCAAAGTTGAAGTAAGATATTCCGCATCCAAAAATTAACCACCTTCTCAAATTAAAACTATCTTTCCACTTTATGGTCCTCCTTATAGCAGATTAAATCAGAGTACCATACTTGAGTTCGAAGGACTCTGAGGAATGTCCGTTCCCGTTTCAATGTGGGAGCCGCGACTGGCGAGCTGGCATTGACTGAGCATGCTAGAGCAGTGCCATAACTTCGCAAGACTGAACCCAAAGGTTAGGTACAGTATTATAAATCGGACGGCAATTCAAAGGAGGACTCTGTCAAAATCTGCCGAACCTCTCGGAGTCCGAGATTTACAAATAAATTGCTGGACTTTTCACAAACCGGGCGAAGCAGCCCTAACAGATCTTGGCTGGTTTCGAACCCAAACTTTAAATCAATGACATTATGCGCCATCATCCGAACTTCCTATTTGGGGAACAGGAAAATGTTTGCTCACGGTATTGTGTACACTGAGAATCGAGCTATCGATTGCCAGGGCAAAATGATCAATTGGCTGATCAAATGGCCTTGTAATACAGTGGTAGCGAAACCCCGTTTTCAGTGGAATAAAGGAAGTGCTGTGAGGAGCGTTCAACGATTGTTGGAAGGGGTGATGGCGTCAGCTCATCGCAATCGATTGACAGATTGCTTGTTCCTGAACCTTATCGTGATCGCTTCAGGGGAACAAGGGAGCTAATTTGAGATTCTAATCAAGAATTAAGCATATCACTACTTTAGATAAACCTGTTTAAGGTTTCGGTAGATGTAGATGTGCTGCTGAATAGTCATCAGAGCCAACTAGATTCCCTCCCACAGGAAGAAACATAATGAGATGAACGAAACAGGGATGAGGTCACCACCGAGTAAACATATAAAGCCGAACCATTCCGTTGTTTTCGTTTTTAAGAATACATCTCAACATTCTTTCAGTAGATCGTTCTCAAACTCAGTCCTCTTCCCGTACCAACAGTCAACATGCGCGCCGCATTCTTTCTACCCGTCCTGGCCGGGCCATTTACCATCCTCGGTGCACCAGCTCCTTCGACAGACTTGACAGTTACCAATAAGAGACAGCTTGTTAAACCACCGCCATGCGTACGTTCCTGCGAGGTGACAGTGGCAGAGACACAGGCCAGACATGAAAAGTTCGCCGATGCATTCATCGTGAAAAGGGATCTCACTGAGGCCTTCAAATACATTGCGGAGGATTACATAGTACGTTGCGTCTCACTGGATTTCAAAAGTTTGCTCTAACAGAGGGTGTACAGAATCATAATCCACTTGCGCAGAATGGATCGGATTCGGCATGGAGCATCCTAAGTCCTATCTGGGGGAATCAATCCATCACCGTACTAGGAACAAGATTCATTTATCCACAAGGCTGGTTGAACTATCAAAGTACTTTTGGCACGGTCGTTGATAGATTCAGGTGGGAAGGAGGATGTATTGCTGAGCATGTAAGTGTCAGTCCATTCCCTCACTTATCTTAGCTAACATGATCACAAGTGGGACCAAGGCGAGCAAATGCCGGCATAGAGAGGGAATATAGGCTGGAGAGGACCTTTATTTTATTTTATGTAAACCTAGAAAGCTGAAAATTTTCTGGAGTAGAGATTCAAGTTGAGGATTCACCCTTGTTCATCCGCCTTTCCCCCTGTCTGTTGTGAATTTGACGCTCGAAGATGACCAAAGATTGGGAGCGTTCAAAAATAAAGCAGAGATGGGCAGTTTTCTATGAAAAGGGACTTCTCGCCGTAAGTAAATCACACATCCAGCACGGTCCTTCCACTGTCTGTTCTACCAGATCAAGGAGCAGCAACTCTAGCTCACGAATGCTGCTCATCGTCAATCCTACGTGTGTACGTTTTCCAAGACTAGGTTTCCCATCATCTATGGTTCTGCATAGCCGATAGAAGAAGAAGTTCGATCTTTTCAAGGAGCTGAGGTCATTGTTTCGATGAAAGGAATGGTCATTTGGCAGCCGTCTGGACCATTTGCAAACGGAATCGATACAATTCCTAATCACCTCGTATAAATAGCAAAGTTTATCTACTTGAAGACAGTTCTATTATTCATATCTCTGAAGTTTTCGGGACATCTAATGAACAAGTCAGGAGAAATCTACAGATGAATGAACGACTCGCGTCTTCGGCAACCCCACTTACTTCACCACGTCCAACAATCTTCCGCTAGGCCCAGACAGAAACGCAACAAGCTTTTCATAAACTCTGTGCATGCCACATATCAGGCAACTTGCTCCATTTCCACTGTCTCCGTATGGCTGGCAAAAAGCTTGTCGGCGATGTCCCTGTCTTGGCCAGTCAAATGACCCTCGTGGCTGCAGGAAATCGGCTCGCTTCCGGCAAACAAGGATTACGATCGGATTTGAGGCCACTTTAGGAAGCTTAACATGGGATGACGACGCTACAAAATGATACTAGATGTCATTCTTGCTGTGAGGAGATAACAATGAGGAGAAATTCGAACCTGTACCTCGGTCAGGCATCGCCTACGTATGGAAGAGCTTGCGGGCACCACCCGACTTAAAAGCAAGCCATGACCTCCTTTTCACCAATTCTGGAGGTCTTTACGCAAGTTACAACTAATTTCCTTCGCTCGTCATGTTGTTTCCAAAACTCTTTGCTTTCGTTGGTGCTGCTCTACCCTACTTGGTCTCCTCACTGAGCATATCCGATGTGACCAGTAAATCAGCAAGCATATATACCAAAAGAGATACAGTTTCGGACATTTTGACAGCTGTTGAAGATGCAGCAACTTGCACTGCTTGCGAAGTATTCTTCTAATTCCTCGTTCTTCAGGTATGGCAGTAAACTAACATGTTGTGTCTAGGCCCTCCTGGTGGTATTGAAAGTTCTAGCTCATACGGGAAATGATAACTTCGTTAATGTGATTACGGAGATCTGTATCCTTGCGGTATGTACTTCACAAAATGAATGAGCGTATCCTGATAATTTAAAGGGCGTGGAAGACTCTGACGTGTGTACTGGAGCAAGTAAGTCGCCAATTACCATGCATCAGAAGAAGTTCCCCGACATGGTAGGATCTTTTTCTGCTGCGTCAAAATGTTGACTCTTAAATCATCACAGTCGCACTCGAAGGTCCCATCCTCGCTCATGATCTCCGGCAAATGACCATCGGCACCCGAACATCCACTCTCTTCTGTCTTACAGTTTTCGGATTATGTCAATGGCCTGAAATTGAAGCCTACAACGTCCCCATGACAACCAAGCCGGTCAAATCTCGTCCCTCACCCAGTGGCGGCAAACCTCTCCAAGTGGTACACATCTCTGATATCCATGTGGACCTAAGCTACAAAACTGGGTCTAGCTATAGCTGTACCAAGAACATCTGCTGCAGGCCATATACAGCAGCAGATGAACCTGGTGTAACAGAATTTCCTGCTGGCGAGTATGGGAATCATGCGTGTGATTCTCCTGTGACTTTGGAAGAGAGCTTGTACTCAGCGATTGAGGATTTGGTTCCAAATAGATCTTTCACGTAAGTTCAGCGATCAAGTAATGTTCTTGGTACTTACTTCATCAGCATATTTACAGGCGATGTTGTGGAGGGAGCTGTGTGGCTGGTCAACGGCAAGTAAGATGGGTGTTTTCAAGTCCCGTTTCTGACAAATGAGTTAGATACCGAGGTCACGAATGATCTCGAAGATGCTTATACTCGCATGAAGGGTCTCGGTGAAGCATACGGCGTTGTTGGTAATCACGATGCCGCGCCCGTGAACTCATTTCCTCCAGCATCAGTGGACACAACGATTAGCACCCAATGGGCATACGACGTCCTGTCGTCCGAATGGAAAAGCATGATTGGAAGCACCGCGGCTGCGGAAGTCGAATCCAATTATGGTTCATATTCTGTGTTAACTTCTGAAGGGCTCCGATTAATCAGTGTCAACACGAACTTTTGGTACAAGGTACGACGAGTGCTGTATATCATCAGAACGAATGACTGTTTACATTTTCGCAGCAAAACTTCTGGCTCTATGAAGCTACCATGGATAGGGATCCATCTGGCCAGCTTGCTTGGCTTGTGGCTGAGTTGGAAGCTGCTGAAACTGCAGGAGAAAGGGTGTGGCTCATGGGTCACAGTAAGTTTTTCTTCTGTTTTGTAACCAACTCTTCTTGTTGTACAGCCAGTGTGACCAAACTGCTCACCAGCTACTTCACAGTGCCCATGGGCTCGTCCGGCGCATTCCACGATCAATCTCAGTACTTCGGTAAGTGGAATAGTCTTGTCCAGCATCTCTCAACCTAACTTCTTCAGATCAAATCATCCAACGCTTCGATGCAACAATCGCTGCTCTTTTCTTCGGCCATACTCATCAAGACGAGTTCGAGGTCGCCTACAGCACACCCGCTGCCCCTAGCCCAAACACGGCTGTCATGGTCTCATATATTGCCCCTGCACTGACACCAACATCCGGCAATCCAACCTTCCGCGTCTACGATATTGACCCTGTCACATTCGCAGTCCTCGACTACACTGTCTACTACACCAACATTTCTTCTCCAACGTATCAGTCAGGCCCCACATGGGAGAAGCTCTACAGCGTCAAAGAAACATACGGAGCCCTGCTCAGTCCACCAGTAACTGACTCTTCGGCGGAACTCACACCATCCTTCTGGCATAACTTGACTGTACTGTTCGAGAACAATGACGCTGTTTACCAAGCCTGGTATGCGAGACGAGGAAGAGACTACAGTGATGCCACATGTACTGGAGACTGCAAGACGTCGTCGATCTGTCAGCTAAGAGCCTCTCAGAGTCAATACAATTGCGTGACTGTGTCCCCTGGGATCAATTTCAAGCGGGACGAGCTGACGACGCATACACATGGTGAATGTGGTGGCTCGGCGGCTGTGCCTATCTTGGCTTCTTTCACTGGGAGTGGAATGTCAGGCTTTCAGAACGCTTTGGTTGCGACGATGGGAGACAGCTTTTTGAACACGACGGTTCCGAGTAACTACACTGTGGCTGGTTGGAACCCGTAAAGAAAGTTGAAAGCCGAAAATTTTGGTTTATGCGAAGAAAAGTTGGTACTTTGGGGAAGAACTAAGCTTGCGTCTTGTTTCTGATAATTTACAACTTACTAGTTTCGTTTTTATTCAGCCTACTTGAAGTTCAACTGTCCAAACCTTCCTTGTATTTGAGTAGTTACTGTGAAAGCTGGCGTGGAAGATTATTGAGATTCCTTGACAAAATATCCATTCGCATTTAACAGGCAGACCAAAGTCTTCTGAAATTAAGAAAACTTCAACCGTGCTCGGTGACTTTGCGGTTGACTGGAATAGAGACGTCCGCAATTATTCTTCCAAACCCGCAAACAAGTAGAAACAATCTAGAAGCCCCCAGCCCCAGCCCCCAAAGGCGACCACAGAATGATATTAATGGGTGTTTTGTTTATGAATCCTGGATTTTGGAAATTGTCGTCAGCCTGCAGCGTTATCTAAGCCTGATGGAAGCACCTCTCAGATCGTAAAAAATTTTTGCCACCCAGAAGTCTGTTGATCTGGGAGGTATGGTAGTCGAGGGAGGGTCTTAGCAATGCACTTGGATTTACAGTTTCCTTGCTTTCATCGACCTAGATTAATTCACCAAAACACTTCATCATTCCCACTTCTTAAGTCGCAAAGACAGAAACCGCTTCTTGGGAACATCCAAAACATATCGAGAAGCTAGAAAGCTCAAATACATCTCTCACCAAAACACCACCGTCTCAGCTTTCGTCACTCACCACTTACAAAACCAGCTCGACAAACCTGCCTCCACTCCGCTCCGGAATCAACTAAAAGCCGAACAGACACCACCCCGAGTCCCTGGAAACCAAAGCGGGTCCAGATACCACACTCGGTATTCGATATTTCAATCGACGAATAATTTCCGAAGTAGAAACGAAAAGGGGCTCGCTTATCTCACAACCCCTTGTTCGTTTCAACATTTCGTTTCTTCACAACCAATCATGCACCTCACATCCCTCCTCTCCTCCAATCATACTCGTACAATCCCCCTCAAAAACGCTAAACGATAAACGAAAGGTACGATCAGGACATCACAAGATCTAGGCATCGCCAGAGCACGATAACCGTTTCTCATGACCCGCTGTCAAGGTGTCAAATTCGTCTGGGCGGCCCATCAAAGCGTGGCCTTGGCAATCTACCATTTCCCATACTGTACGGAGCATCCGTCCAAACAATCTAGAAACGGAAACACTCCGGCTAGGATGTCTGAATGCAGTCAGATAGGTTCATATGTGGAAATATGATTGTGGAAATGTGGCAGTGTTTTTCTTCGCCCAGCTGTCTGATCGCCCTGTGCGGTGTTCGTCCGAAGTTTAGGTTCTGTGGCTGAGACACGATCTTGGAGGGTAGGCCTTCCGTTTTCTTGGATGCGATTAGGAGGATCTGTCTGTGCTGTGCTGTGTTGATTGAGTAGATACATATCCTCCCGTCCGCCATCAGGATGTTTTCTTTCCTCTGCTCGCTCGCTCGCTCGCTTGCTTCAAGGGCTTCCCTTTTCATCCTTCTCCTTTTTTGGGCATATCAGCCCTCTACATTCGTCTTCCTATCCCATTCTTTGATATAAGATGGCATCTTAATATACATACATTCAGTACACATTCATTTGAATTCCTCACATACACAAATTCTTTCTTCTCTTTCTTGTCAAAATTTTTCGCTTCTGGAGACAAATACTTATTTACATTCAAAACGACACAAACAAACACGTAAAACACAAACCAAGACACACACCAACACGCACACAATGTATTTCCACACCTCCTTCGCAGTCCTGGCTGCTTGTACATCCATCATCCCTCTCGTCTCAGCAGCCATCACGTCCTGCCCCTCCCCCGAAAGCACAACGACCTTCCCATCCGGATCCCAATTCCTCATCTGCCCATTCACAGATTTCCAAGGCCCGTCCGCGCAAGTCATTCGAAACATCAGGACGCTCTCCGCCTGCGTGCGGCAATGCAATAGTATCCCGGCCTGCACGAACGCGGTTTACAATCGTGGTTCCAGCATTTGTCATATTAAAGGACCGGTTGGGCAGTTGACGTGGGTGGAGAATGAGAAGTATGATGTTGTGAGGTTGAGGAGTGCGATTGCGACTACCGAGGTTGAGACTCCTGAAGTTGAAGTACCTGAAGGGGAGAATATCTCAAAATGCCCAGTTAAGCAAGCGGCATCAACATTCGCGGCACCTGGGGGGAAGAAGTTCACTACCTGTCCCGGAACGGATCTCAAGGGCGCGAGTGCGCAAGTGATCAAAAATATCAAGAGCTCCGAAGAATGCGCAAAAATCTGCTCGACGACTACAGGATGCGTAAAAGCTGTTTGGGACAGTACGGGGAAGGTATGTCACATCAAAGAACCCGAGGAGACCAACACCTTGATCTGGGTTGTGAGCAAGCGATTCTCCGTCATCTCTCTCGACAAAGTATCGAATCCAACAGCGACAGGAAAATGGGGCGATCTGATCCGTCTCCCAGTTATACCAGTCGCTGGATACGTCGTCCCCCAATTCCCGGATTCATCACGCATCCTGGTCTTCTCGTCCTGGGGCCCCGACGCATTCGGCGGCGCATCAGGGCTAACTCAATTCGCGGACTATAATTTCAAATCCGGCGAGGTGTCACAGCGATCCGTCGCGAATACTAAACACGACATGTTCTGTCCCGGGATGAGTTCGTTAGAGGATGGTCGTATGCTCATCAGTGGTGGGTCTGATGCCGCGGCTGTGAGTCTGTATGATCCTGCGACGAACACTTTCGCGAAGGGACCTGAGATGAAGATCCCGAGAGGGTATCAGACTTCTGTTACTACCTCGGAGGGGAAGATCTTTGAGCTCGGGGGCTCGTATAGTGGGAAACGTGGGGGAAAGACGGGAGAGATCTATGATCCGGTTGCGAATACATGGACTTTACTCCCAGGTGCGAAGACGGATCCTATGTTGACTGTTGATGCGGAGGGAGTTTGGAGGACCGATAACGTAAGTTGATCCACATACCACTCCTCAGATATGACAGCACAGTAGAACAACAGAGGCAAGGAACGTATACTGACGAACCCCCCAGCACGCCTGGCTCTACGGTTGGAAAAACGGCACCGTCTTCCAAGCCGGGCCCTCCAAAGCCCAAAACTGGTTCGACACAAAAGGAAGCGGTTCCTCCACACCAGCCGGCAAGCGTTCAGGCGGCGACGCCATGTGCGGCGTGAACATAATGTACGAACCGGGCAAGATCCTCTCCACAGGAGGCAGTCAATCATACACCAACAGCCCCGGCGTAGTACTCACACACATAACAACCATAACCGAGCCCAACGTCCCTTCGACCATCGAAGCCGTGGCTTCAATGTCCTACCCTCGCGGTTTCGCAAACGGCGTTGTCCTCCCTGACGGCACGGTGCTGGTCACGGGCGGGCAGAGACGTTCGATGGTCTTCACGGATACGGATGGGATTCTGTTCCCCGAACTTTTCAATCCGGCAACGAAGACCTGGAAGACGCTTGCGCCGGAAGCGGTGCCGAGAAATTATCACTCTATTTCTATCTTGTTGCCTGATGGGACGGTGTTTAGCGGTGGCGGGGGGTTGTGTTATGTCGGTGGTGGAGTCGGGAGTAAGACGTCTGGGTGTAATAAGGCTGTGGATCATGCTGATGGGCAAGTGTTCTCGCCACCGTATTTGTTTGCCAAGGATGGCAGTTTGGCTGTTAGACCTGTCATTGCGAAGGTTTCGGGGACCAGTGTTAGGGTTGGAGGACAGTTGGTGGTGTCTGTGAGTGGTGTCGGCGAGGGCGCGAAGTTGGTGTTGGTGAGAATGGGGAGTGTGACACATTCGATTAATAGTGATCAGAGACGGGTGCCTTTGACGGATGTGAAGGTTGCTGGGGGTACTTATACGGCAACTTTGCCTGGAGACAGCGGGGTGTTGATCCCAGGACATTATTATTTGTTTGCAGTGTCCGCAACTGGCGTACCAAGTGTGGCAAAGACCATCAAGGTCACCAGGATGTAGGATGAGAAACAGAATAGAATTGCCCAATCGAGGGTAATATACTTCTCTTCTCAAGAATGCTTTCTCGGTACAAAGTCAAAGGTCCTTGACTCGCATCGTCAACCTCTTCTCAATTTTCAATTCCCATGCCGCGCTCTCACTCCGAGTAGTCCGACGAATACTTCTCTCGATTTCCAATCTCCATGCCGCCTCTGCCCTTTGGGGACGGCCCATGATCGGTCCATCCAGGCTCCCAGTTGCCTGTGTAGACACCCTGGGCCATTTGGGCCTCAACTTTCTCGAGGGCCACCATGACCTTGTCAATATGCTCCCTGCACTGACTCATCCATTCGTCACGTATGAATGGGCCAAGATCAAAATAATCCCACCTACGACGTCCAAGTGGGAGCATGATTAGCTTCTCGACTTCCAATAGTTGTCCCAATGCCCTGACAAGAGCCGTCCGATCACGCAGGTAACGGTCTCTACAATCATTCGCAACAGCAGTGATGTTCGGAGCTGTGTCTGGATTGCCTACAATGGGAGCGATTCGGTCATTGGAATCGAGTAGAATACTTTGGGGTGTGATAAATTTGATTTGCTGCAAGAGGCGTGCAATCTGCTCCAAGGTAGGGTTGGGACCAACCGCAGGTTTGATCTTAGGGCCCTCATAGTAGGAAACGGAGGCCTGTATTAGTCAGTGAGTTTCCAAGAACTTACGCAGGATGACATACCTGTGCGCGGTTCTGTAGGAATTCCATGTATGATTGTGGGGGAGACTGGCTGTCAGCTGAAGTTTATTCCTCGAGCGTATTCATGACTTACAGGACATTTATACTTTTCCCTTTGCAGGTTCCATTCCCTGACCCGATCTCGGACATGGGCCATGTGAAGGCTCCATCGTCTGCTGTCACATTCGATAGTTTCGATAAGTTCGGGTGATGGGCCTACCTTGTACACTTGCTCTTGCATCTTTTCATACTTTACACCGTCCATTCCCTGGTGCAAGTCGATCCGTATCTGACTTTCGATTGGCTTTGGGCTTCTGCGCATAAGACTGCTGATTGTGTCTTTGGCAGAACGGAAAGTATCGGAAAGATGTTGTTGAGAGGTCGATGGTCTAATATGACTGTGTTGTAGCATTTGATATGGCATTTGATGTGTGAGTTGGGGTTCGTTTGAGGACTTTCTGAACTGTCCCATGATGAACTTTCGAGAAATTAGCCGTGATTGATGAGGCTCAGGACATAGCATACATTTGGGGGATTGGGAAGAGGTCCTGAAGTTGGCACACCGCTGGTGATGAGATTGTTGGCGGCTGGACGGTTGTCCCAAGATGATCTATTGGGATCACCGTTGCTCGTGGTTGAGAGGATATGCCCGTCAAAGCAACCCCCTGGACGCAGGGTTGGTAGACTTGAGAGTGCTGAGAGAATGAAGATGACGCGAAGTACGGAAAGCAATCAACCGAAGAGAGAAACCAGCGACGAACAATTGCAGAAAGTGAAATAATTATGCAAATGGAAGTAGAGTAGAAGTTTATGAAGAGACGATGGAAGTCCTTCTTGATTGTTGAAATCTCCAAGTCAACAACAACACTACCTGGTGCTACTGAGAAGGAAGGAACCTTCCATTGGAACGCTTCGAGATCCGATATCACGTGAAAGTCACGCATCAAGGTTACATCAACCCCTCACATCTCGACATCTCTCCTCTATCTTTTGTTGCAGGTCGCAAAAAGGGCAGCTGAAATGGGATATGCCTAAATGCGGCACACACGGCATGGGAAATGTCGGCTTTGCCCTCGTTACCAAACATCCAGATCTTACCAAGGACCTGTTTCCGGCCTGCTCATAATCGCGGGATTGGTGAGACGAATCGGAGATATGACCGGGCATGAGAGTAAAGGACGGACGGTAAGGGCAATGTGTTTATCGTATATCTCATTTGTGCATAGGTATCTGGTCTGTAGCTGGGCAAGTTTGAACATTGTCTTGAACTGTGCTGTTGCAGAGAGAGTTGGTTCTGAGTTGAGGATGCATGGAAGGAAAGCTGTCAGCAATTTGTCAGCAATTTGCCAAGAGCGGATCTCGCTTGTTGAACTCCGCGATTTCGGGACAGCCTCTCTCCCGATGTTTCTCTTCGGACAGTCAAATCCCCGCGGCAGCCATATCTGGTGGCAATACTCGAGTAATAACCTCACAATATCAACTCTTCCAAAACACTCGGTCCCGACAGAAGCACGAAGTTACTCACTTCTGAGTCACCCAAAAGGAGAGTTTCAAGGGGATTGCGACGACGAGTTGCATGGATCAGCCACACCTTCCCCAGATGTGGCGGCATTGACTGACATGTGGGACTGCACTCGTACGCGCGGCTGTTCGAGGCCTCTCAACCCAACCACTGGGGATGCATTGCGAGTATTCAGGCTTTCTGACTATTTCTTTTTTGTTCTATCTGCGTGCGTGTTGAAGCTGTTGTCTGATTCAATCGCCTTGCTTGCGAGCTAGCTTTTACGCGTTGCCCTTGTTTGCCTTGCCTGTAGTCTGGCTTGTTTGATATATAATTCTTGTCCTTTCCCTCTATCTCTGCTTTCTTCATCATCATCACACTTCATCTTTCTCACAAGACAAGTATCTTTCTACAAACAACACTTTTTCAAACATACAAACATACAAACACACATCATGGCATACAACAATTACCAACAAGTTCCCTTTTGGGACTTCGTTCGAGCATTCGATCAGAATGGAGCTGGCGTAGACCACGCACAGCCAGGCGAACCATTTGGTCCAGGACCACAACCGGGCCAAGCCAGTGGCTCTCACCCACCACCGCCTCCCCCACCAGGAGCGTTCCCATGGGGTGGCCCTCACGGCCCCTTTGGATTTCCAGGTGGTTTCGGCCATCCATTCGGCGGCCCCGGTTTCCGTGGCCGAGGCGGACGTCGAGGACGTCACTGCAGACGTGATCATTCTGGCGAGAGATCCAGATCTCGCACTGCATCGCCCAGCGGCGAGCACACTGAAGGTGAGGGTCCGGATGGGCCAGCAGGGGCTCCTCGAGGACCGAGAGGCCACGGCAGACATGGAAGACACGAGCATGGAGAAGATGAGGCTGGCGAAGGGCATGAAGGCCATCCCCGAGGACCTCGAGGGTTTTGCGGACGCGGAAGAGGGGGACACAGAGGAGGATGGGGACACCACGGACGTAGAGGGCCTCCTCCATTCGGTGGCCCAGGAGGAATGGGTGGGTTCGACCTGAGCGGCCTTTTTGATGCTCTCAACTCTCACCAGCTTGGTCAACATCCATGGGCGCAAATGCTTCAACAATATGCCCAACAGGCGGGTCTCGCGGGTGATGGACAACGATCTGGCGAGACAGTCGTCCCAGACGAGGACGAGAATAGCTTCACACCACCCATTGACATCTTCTCCACCGAGACTGCTTACGTCCTACACATTGCTCTACCAGGAGCCAAGAAGGAAGATGTCGGTGTCAACTACGACTCGGACAAGGGAGAGCTGAACGTCGCTGGTGTGGTATACAGACAAGGTGACGAGGACTTCTTGAAGTCTCTCTCTCAGAGCGAGAGGAAGGTGGGTGTATTTGAACGCACCATCAAGCTCCCGCCTGCGAACGAGGAGAAGGAGGAGGTTGATGGAGATGGCATCACTGCCAAGCTGGAGGACGGTGTTCTAGTCGTCACTGTTCCCAAGGTCGAGAAGGAATGGACTGAGGTCAAGAGAGTTGACATCAACTAAGAGGAGGATACATAGTAATTAGTCTCTCGAGTAGGGCGTTAGGGATTTGACTTTGGGTTGGCCAGTTTCGGGATAGGGTTTCTTTATTTTTGGCATTTCAGAATATGGTAAATAATGATCTCGATTGGTCAAATAAAATCACAAAAATATTCCATTTGGCAATGAAAATAGTCTTTCTTTCACCTCGGGATTAACGTGAAATCTGTAAATTTGATGGATGGTCTGGGCGTGACTTTAAACTTGAGCTGGATGTGAAGGGACTTTACTCGTTAAAATTAGGCTGTCACCAAGCTGGAGCCTTTTCAGCTGAATCTCGTGTAATCATTGTCATCAAGCGACTTTACTGGCAGCAAATGTGAATTGAATTGATGGATCTTTTGTATATATTAAATCTGTACTGTATTATTGATATACTTATTCCATCACCTATGACCTTTCCCTCCCTCTAACAACCTGAAATTCCGTACCCATTGCCACCTGGACTTGCAGCCTCGGCTCCCCTCCACCTGTGGCGAAGCGTACGCCACGTGTGGCTGAACTAGCGTTATTCGGTTATCTCCACTCAGTTGCCTGCTCAACCACCATCACCTTATTTTGAACAAGAGCCCACCATCGACTTTTTATTCCCTTCTTCAGGCTCGCATCCTCTCCGTCGACATCCCATAAACACCAGAAATTGGGTCGCGCAGTTCTCTCGCAGCGACTTCTTGTGCTCTCAAACAAAGGTCGCGCGCGTGTCAACGGTCAATCGGCAGATTCTTCGTCATTGCGCTTCGTTGCAGCTTCCTCTACAGCTTCCCAGTCTTCGAAGGACCTCAGAGAATAAGCATAAGCATACGTTTCGCCTCCCGGAGTCGCGATATCTTATTCTTTGCAGACAGACGACAAAGTCTAGCTTCGAGCTTCTTCTCTAAACACAACCGCGAAGATGTCAGATACAGATAGCTTGGATTACCTGCAGACGGGGTTCGAGCCCTCCACGTTGACCGTCCCCCGACTACGATCAATCCTCGTCTCTCACGACATCGCATACCCCTCCGGCGCGAAGAAACCACAGCTCATCGATATCTTCACCAACGAAGTACTCCCTCAGTCGAAGAAGATCTTATCGGCACGAGCGCGCGCCCGGCGGACAAGCAGAGGCATCACGGATGCGGATTCGCAGGATAGCACGGTGGGCGCAGACGAGGATCTGATGCCTCCTCCACCAACTCCGCGAGCTCGGTCGAGCAGGAAGACTTCGTCGAGATACAAGAGTGATGAGAGTGAGTCGGATGCTCCGGCCTTGAGAAGCCCGACAAAGAGGACGCCCAGAGCAAGCAGTAGCAAACATGCCAGAGCATCCGAATCGGAGACTGGTACGGACGTTGATGGAGCGAGGAAATCAATCCGCAAGACACGAAAGAGCGAAGCCCCCACGCCTGTTCCTGCACCTCCCCCGAAGATGAAAATTGAGGAATATGATGATAGGTCTAGTACTTCTAGGAGGGAGAGCGCGTTCACATATGACAATCCATTTCAGAGTGGCAGCTCCCCTCCATCGGGTTTCAGTAGCGGAGAGAAAAAGCGGAAGAGCTTGGGTGCCAGTTCTAGCAAGACACCTCGAAAGAGCACTTCTGCCACGAGAAGGAGGACTGATGGACCTCAAGCCGATGCCGACGAAGGCATCCACCCGCCAACATCTTCAACTTTCGAGATTCCTGTCAGCACATTGAATGGGCTGAAAGATGTTGATGAGAATGGAGTTGAAGCCAGTGAGGAGTTCACACCAGAGGAGCAGCTAGAAATGGTACGGGACCGAGCAGTCAATGGATTGAGTGCAGTTGGACCCCTCAGACCTAAGAGGCAGCAAGGACGCGGCTTCAGCTTGAAGGGGCCATTATGGGTTGCTGCTCTCACACTTTTTGGTGGCTATGCTGGTTGGTATAGACAAGAAAAGGTGGCCGTGGGATATTGTGGAGTTGGCAGAGAACCAACACCCATCATTCCAGTGGGTGTCCAGGTTCCTGACTGGATGAGAGTTCTCGCCGAACCTGAATGCGAGCTATGCCCACAACACGCATACTGCTCAGAGAATCTGGAGACTCACTGCGAAGCCGACTTTGTGTTGAAACAACACCCTCTTGCTCTTGGTGGACTAGTCCCCCTTGTACCAACCTGCGAACCGGATGGAGAGAAGGCACGCAAGGTCAAGGTTATTACAAACAAAGTCGTTGATGAATTGAGAGATAGGCGCGCAAAGTGGGAGTGTGGAGATTTGACCAATGAAGCTGGGCTTCCAGAGCCTACAGTTGAGATTGATGCTGAGGAGTTGAAGAAGGACGTAATGAAGAGACGAAAGAAGGGGATGGGCGAGGATGAGTTCAAAGAGCTGTGGGATGCCGCGATTGGAGATGTCCAAGCCATGGACGAAGTTGTCAGTGTTGCTGAAGGGTAAGTCGATGACCATTTCCCCGTCTTGATACTTTCATTCCCATTATTTCCCAGTTATTTGCCTCTTCTTCTACCATACATACATCTGACAAACAACCACTAACCAGGCTCCTCATCACCCCTACAGACATCGTCTCCTCATCAGCAGCACCTCTCTCGTCCGGATCCCCTTCACCTGCCAAATCCGACGAAACCTCCGACTCACAGTGGCAAGATATCGCTTCCAAATTATTGGCTTTCTAGGCTTTGTAGCTCTCTATTTCTACTCCCGCGCCACCATCATTTCCCGCTCCGCAGCCAATGCTCAAATTCCCCACCTCGTCTCTCTCACCCTCGACCGTCTCGCTACCCAGGCCGCTCTACACGCCCAAGACAAAGAAGGCGTCCCTGAAGGCTGGATCTCCATCGGCCAGCTTCGTGACGACGTCCTACGTGACGAACACAGCATCCGTAAGCGTGAAGCCCTCTGGACGAAAGTCCGCGCCGTAGTCGAAATGAACGCCAATGTTCGATCATCGCAGCGTGAAGGTCGCAACGGTGTCATCTCTAGAGTCTGGGAGTGGATTGGCGCTGTGCCCAGTCTCGAAAGTGGTGGTGAGCGGAGACGGAAGAGTGGTAGGGTCAGTTGGGGTGTTTATGACGATAGGACTAGTCCTGTCAGTGGAAATGATGGTGGCCCGCAAATGGTGAAGAATAAATGGGAAGAGGGAAGGCCTATTTACTAGTCCCTCACCCTTTCTCATACCCTTACACTTCTTCTCTGAATCTACTCGGAAATTTTTTTTCCTTTGTTCTTGTTGATATTTGGAAGGGGACGAGGCTTGGTGTATAAATTACGTGCGCTTGCTTGCTCCGCTTCTTGAATGGTTTTAGGGCTGGGCTGGGATAGGTTTGAGAAGAAGGGAGATGAAGTTTATGAGAATGCGTGGTTGCGTGGAGAGGGCTCGGTACGGGTTTTGGTTTTGGTTTGGTTTAACGGCCGAAACTTATGATACCTCAGGAGGTTAACTTTCTTGATGGCATAGCTAATTACTTACTTGAATAGCTAGCTAGATGCCTCGACTTAAATACTAATTTGCGATCCTGACTCCTCTTTGTGAATTTTTTCACGCGCGTTGTGATGTCTGAGAAGACCAGTCTGTAATGTACTTCTATTCGTAGTACAAATACGTACCAGAAACTCAGTTAACTTGTGGTAGTATCTTAGCGCCGTTTCCTTCGCCGTAAGGGAAGGAATCACCACAGCGCAATGAAAACACGAGGACAACCCTAATTACTTAATCTAATACTCCCAAGAAGCACTGCTTCTTTGCATTCTTATTATAACATTATTGTCGTGGTCAAACCATCAGATTTCCTCAAAGGCTGCACCTTGGCTGACTTTGCTGGGTTACCACTGTACGGTACGCGAAGGCAACATGCCATGCATCCAGACAAAGGAAGACAGTTACCCCGCAAACGCTGTCGTTTGCTGACTTCATTTCTGGCTCTAATCTGCTGTATCAACTCCTCCTTACTCCATCATATCATACTTTTCGATATCAGCCACACTGAATCCATCCACGCTAGCACCAGGACACAACACAACACACAACACAACACCACGCGCCTTCTCATCCAAATGGCCGAACATCCGCATCCGAGCCTGGGAGATAGCCATCAGCACGATGCACTGCCCACCAAAACATCCTTCAGGGTCCTCGAACTCCTCCTTGGCGAAGACGACGACCCGATCTCCTGCATATTGCGCCTGGCGGAATGGGTCGACTTACCAGCATACGAAGCCATATCTTATGCCTGGGGCGATCCAAAGGCCAGAGTTCCCGTCATCGTCGATGGTAAATGGCTTAATGTGACCGTGAATCTCCAGACGGCATTGAGACACCTGCGGTATCGAGATCGCCCTCGGTTGTTATGGGTTGATGCAATCTGGTGAGTCCCCTGACTGTTTCGTACATTCGTTCGATCTACTTTCGTTCTGTATCATACTATCTCTGGATAATGTTCTGGTTCGATGTTGGTGGTTTTAGGCCTAGGAATAGATCCTAGGACCGAACCATACTGTACTTCATTTTTATACGTTGTTTCTGTCGTCTGACACCGAGTACCCAAACAGTATCAACCAAACGGATATCCCCGAACGTGGCCACCAGGTCGCCCAGATGCGAAAAATCTACGAGAAAGCGGCGGTTGTCCTGATCTGGGTTGGGCACGACACAGCTGACCACCAGGCAAAAGTCGCAGTGGATTCCATCATCACCATATCCGACTTCCTCTGCCGAAAGCTGGGAATCCCAGTTTCGGAGCTCGCCTCGGTAGACAACCTCTATCAAGAGATCATGGGCAAAGCACGCGACGTTCTTCCCTTGCCAAATGAATGCGATTTCAGTAGCGATGCCATGTGGAAATCCCTCGTCTGGTTCTACAAGCATCCATACTTCACTCGCGTGTGGGCTATCCAAGAAGTAAACGCCAATACAAAGCGGTTGGTCCATTGTGGCGAAGAGAAGGTTTTGTGGGACAGAGTCGGTTTAGTTGCTTGTTACCTCACGATGGAAACCACATTCTCGAGAGCGTTCGGCTTCACGGATGCATACTGCTGGTGGGCGGCAACCATGACTACAGATCTAGTACAGCCTAAGAACTTCCTTCTCATGCTGTATCTTGCGTCCAACTTCTCTAGCTTGGACCCGCGGGATGTGATCTATGGTCTCTGGGGCATGATGCAGATCGACAAAGGAGGGGAGTTGCTGGAACCTGACTACGCAAAGTCAGTTACTGAGGTCTATCGGGACTCTGCCGAAGCGGCTTTGGTAAACTTCGACAACACAGACGTCACGCTCTATGTCCAAGGTACCGAAGACCCTTCATGGGTTCCACGATGGAATGTGCCCATGCTATTTCGAAACCCATTTCGATTTGGCAAGCCGCTACCGTGGAGACCTGCTGGAAACACCAGCCCAATCTGGGACATCTGCAAGGAAACGAATATCTTATCTCTCACCGGGTTCATCACCAACCCCATCGAATTCGTCGAGTCGTATAACGAGAATTATTTCGGCAATGTAATGATGGCGTCTAGCGACGGAAAATAGACACTCAAAGTCAACTGGCAGAGAATACTCAAGACCATGCGGAGAAGCCTATCACACGTCCCATTCACCGTCCACCAACTCGCCGCCGTAGCAACATCCGTCTCCTTTGGCCTGAACGAGAAAAGCGAACCTGAAGAAGATGAAAAAAACGTGCATCTCCTAACCCTCCGCTTCGTGGCCTACCTAAAGACTGCCCTCGAGGACGACGAGGAAGACACCTTTAGCGCATACGTACCCGCCGAACTAGCCAAGGATTCTCAAGGTGCTGACGGAAGCTTGTTCGGGAAGCCGGTGTGGGATTTCACGTACCCGGAATCAAGCTTCTTCATCACCCAGGATAAGCTCATGGGCTGTTCGATCTCTCGAGCCGAGCCTGGAGATGTGGTTTTCGTTGCAAAGGGTTGCACGTTCCCGTTGGTTTTACGTCCGGATGGCGAGGAGTTCAGGATCAGGGGCTTTGCGTATGTGGGTGGATTGATGCGCGGAGAGAAGAAAGCGTCTGATGTGCGAGTTGTGAGATTACGTTGATGTGTGTTTGGCTCGATGGACTGATTGACGGTTGGTAAGACTTTCAATTTTGCCTTTATATTTTGTTTTTCTTTATTTGTATTAATTGATTCGTTGGTACCAAGAGGGTGAGCGATTGATTATCATGTCTTAGTGATGGAATGACACATTCACACTAGACATGATCATTACACACTTAACTCAACAAAGAGGTCCGCCTGTAGTTAGCAGCATCACATTTTAGCTGTAATAATATGAGAGACCTAATGAGATACTACACAAATTACTGCAGTGTAACAAAGCAGCTCCATTCGAAAAGCTGCTTACTGAGATGAGAGCCTTTCCCGTTGTCAGAAGCAAATAAACCAGAAATTAAGCGAACCCCCCCTTGGTGTTTAGCGAGGTTCTGCTTATTGTTACAGTCTCATGTGTGCTACCTAGATCCAGGGGTCATGATCGCCACATTTACTGATGGCATGAGATTAACAATAGTTAATTGAACGATTTGTTGCGTCGAGCTCCAAGCACGGTTCCTGCTGAGAGGGAAGGAATATCGAATCCAGTTGTACAGAGGATCCGAGATCGAACAAGGTGCCTCCGTTGCTCGGCATACCTCCAAGTTCCCTTCAATGTCTGGCTCGCAGCACTACATAGCTTAGAATAAGCTATTTCGAGAGATAGATTTAATTACTAAAGTTTAGTCAATTCCACTGTTGATATATGTTGCACACGTGATCATATATAAAATAGGGGCGACCTCGGCTAGTCTGTAGCTTACTTACTTCGCTTGAAAGATCCTTCCCCACAAATCTAACAACGTCTCATATGCTTGCTTACCCCAGCCCACATCTACATCGTTGGACTTCCAGTCATACCTAAGGTGTACATCCACCCAATCATCGATTGTATATGATGGTCCGTTTCTACGGGTGTCTCATTGTCTCTTCCACGTACTTGGGTCACAATGTCCCAACTGCAATCTCACCCCCAGCCCTCTCTCCAACCTCAGTCGATGAAACGGCATCAAGCATGCACCTCATGTCGACAGGTCAAGGTCAGTCACCACACATGAATCATAGATGTATTTGGTCTATGAGTCCTAATTCGCCCTAGCTTCGATGCGATAACGCCCAGACATTTCCCGCAGCTTGCACACGGTGTAGAAAGAATAATCTCCAGTGTCAGGTCGACCCAAACTTCCGACGCATCCGCACTAAACAGTAAGTGAACAGAAGCCCAAATTCTCGCTAGAAACGCTAACTTCTCATTTTAGTCGTCTCAACGAAGTGACACAAGAGTTGTCAGCACTTCAAAAGAAGCTCGCTGAGAGATCCGCTTCAGAGGTGGGGCAATTGTCCAGCGCTCCTACTAGAGGTTCGAGTCCGCAAGATGGAGAGGCACCCTCCGATGATGTCTTCTACTCTATGTCATCCTTGGAGGATCTACCTCATCCTGCTCCATATCTAGGAGATATTGAAGTGAAACCGAATCAGGTCGTTGCGCTGTTTGAGCAGTTAGTTCCCCCGCTGCCCTGTACATGTCACATGATTGACGTCAAATTTAGCTTCCACGAACAGTATTACCGCCACTGCCCTATCTTGAATACGGACATGTCTGTAGGAACACTCTACAGCCAGAGTCCCTTCTTATTCTGGACTATCGTGATAATATCATCACGCCACCATTCTACGTTGGCATTTCTCTGCGACGTGTTGACGGAAGCATATCGCAATCTACTTGAGAAGACTCTGATGGCGCCCCTGAACACCCTTGAGCCGATCCAGGCAGGAATTATACTTTGTGTCTGGCCACTGAATCCCGAGAAGCAGGTCTACGACCCGAGTTGGAACTACTGTGGCTTGGTGACGAATGCAGCTATACGGATGGGACTTCATCGTTCTGGAGGATATCGGAGAGAGAACATCAACTCTCCAGAATTCAGAACCCAGTCAAAGACATGGATGGCTTGCTGCTTTGTAAACTACAGGTATGATTACTATTATCTGAATACTACAGACTTGAACTGATGATCAAAGTCATATGTGGCAGACTGGAGTATGTCTCTTGCCCGAGGTCCCAAACATGCTCACCACAATCCCACATCCCCATTCCAAGATGGAAAAAGAATTCCTCGCCAAGAACTCCGTGCTTAAATTGTACGCCAAAACAACAACAGTGCTCGGAAACCTCAACGAGAACGTCGACTGCGCTTTTCTCCAGTATCTCTGCAAAGATCTGGACAGCCTCCGTGAAACGAACAAGGACATCTGGAATCGCGAAGCGGACATAATATTACTCGGCGCGCAGTTGTGCATATACACCCAACACCTCGAACGATCTTCTCGACGTGACGGGTCTCCTCAGCGGAAGCTTCTGAGCACCGAAAACGACAGCTCAACGGACATCCTGGCTAACATTGTGTTTGGCATCGCATCCCGCCTAATCACAACCTTCACATCACCCGAATCGCAGATACGCCCCTTCGTCCCGAAACATTACTTCCAATTGCTTTTTCTAGCCTCGACTTTAATTCTCAAGATGAGTGTCGTGTATCCAGTTGTCATCGGCCCGATGGAAGTCATCGTGCAGAATCTAATCGCTCAATCATACCGCATTCTCGACTCATGGTGTGTTAGAGAAGGAGACGAGTATTATCGCGCAGCGCGATTGATTCAAGCGCTAGCGCAGGCTCAGAAGAAACATCAATTGAAGATGAAAGAGGCGCGAAATGCATTAGGATCCGGTATCACGGTCTTGCGTGATGCCATCGTCACCCACAGAGCTCTGCGAGGCGAGGACGAGGATGAAGGTCCGCTGCAACGCCACTCGACTCAGACTCCAGAGTTTGGACAGAATGGGAGATCAGATATCCCTACTGCGACTGCAGATGTTAATGTGGGAGGAGAGCCAAGATATCCTGATGCGATGCTGGATATAAATGCTCCGGCGTGGGAACCTAGGTTGCAAGATGCTTTCTCGGATTGGAACTTACCTTGGGGTTGGGACCCTGCGTGGTCTCAGGACTTTGGTATTGATATGGATGCTAATATGTATTTATGAAGAATCAAAATACGGTTTATCATCAATGTTTGTTCGATAGTGGTGAGAATTTGGGATATGTCGAACTTGTTTACAAACTGTACTGCGCATTTGACCCTGGCAGAATTATGCGAATGCCCCCTTCGCTCCTCAGAGCGCAGCCCGCCGATTGGCTCTTTTGTATTGACCTTCCAACAGGATCCTATCGAAACGTCCTCAAGGCTATCGAGGTACAAGTGGTGGTGAACTTACCATTGGGAATAGTGCGAAGATTGAGATTGAGATGAAGATTGTCCTGAGTTCTGCGTTTGTCAGTTGAGGGATCTGGCTAACGGCATTGAAGAGCCCCCCCCCGGGTCATTTGCAAGTATAAAAGTTATGTTTGAGATAAGAGTACATCGATGTCTCATGGCTAATGGAGAGCATCTAAAAGAGTTCATCAAGGACCTTACGCTGGAATGTCGTTGTTCATGTACCCTCGGGATATCTTCAGCTATTCCATGAGTTCCTTGAGATATTCGCAGTCACGGCGGTCAAGCAATGAAATGAATAAAGGCTTTTAACGAGAAGACGGAACTAAAGTGGTTCAAAGCAAAATTATGCAAGTTTTCTAGCCCCATTGGATGTTTTCTTCAGGAGCAAGTAGCGATAGTTCTCTTCTCCATATCGCACACCCTCCCAATCCCTCTACGCAGCCGTAAAAGAAACATGAAACTACCCATCAAAATTAGCCATCTCTCGCCACTAAAAACCCCACTCAAAACACAAACACAAACACAGGCGGACAAACTCACCATCTCAACACCCCCCATCCCCTCCCTCAACAACCCAATATTCTCCGCAAAAGTCTCCGTCTCCCTAAACTCCATATGCGCCTCCTTACTCTCCCACCCAATAAGCAGCACAGTGACTTTCCCCTTCACACTCCCATCCACATGTTTACCCACATCCGTCTCGACGCTATCGCCCCAGGCGCCGCCGTAGCATTTCTCTGGGACCCCAACCGCTTTCATGAACTTGTCGACGTTATCCAGGAAGTGCGGTTTGGTGTCTAGGAAAGTAGCGAATTCGATGACGGGGGCGCTGGTCGGGATTTTAGGCGGGAAGGGCTTGAATGCCACGTGGTGATAATGCACGCCTGCCATGATTCCGTCGACGATCTTCCTGAAATCGTCGTAGGCTGGTGCTTTAGTGAACTTAATGTGGGAATCGTAGGAATCCCAATCTGTTTTCAAGCAAAAATATATTAGTAAGGGTATTTCAACGTAGTTGACGCGGGGAATCTTTAGAGAGAAGTGTGAGATGTTTTGAGGGATGGGATGCAGACCAATGAACCACATCAACAGCTCTGGGCTTTCAATTGCACGGCCATAGCTAGATCCTTGATATCCTCCCTGCCTTGCAATTATAGTGAGGACGTGTTTCCATGCTTTTGCTGCGTCTGATGAGCCTGAGATGTCAATGTCGGGTTTGAGTGTGATGTAGGCAATTTCGGTCACGGGAGTTGGCATTTTGCTGTCTTGATTTACTTGATAGCTAAGACGGCAATTGTGATATTACAAGAATTTAGGATGTAATTGTAGATTTCCGAGGTTGTAGAATGTATGACAACAGAATTAAGGGAGGAGAGGAGCCCAAGGGAGGCGAGGAGCTCAAGGGAGATACCTACTTAGCTAAGTTGAATGTGGTGTAGGTGGGCTGGAGGGGCATAACGTAAGACGGGTTAGCTTCTGGTGCGGCTCGGCATTGCTCAGTGACTGAACCGCCTCATACATTACTGTATCTGTTGATTGATAAGTGTAGCAATATATCCTCATTAGGAAATTGCAACTCCTGTGTAAGTAGATAGTCTCGAGGATTCTCCAGGATTGAATGGCTGATTGGTCTGGCACCTCTGGCTAGGTAGAAGTAGTTCTCGGAGTGAATATTGATCAGTCAAGCGGACCTATTGTAATCCACCCGCAATCGACTTGTTTTATAAATGAGCCCGCTATGAAAAGTATCTGCTCTGAGATGATAGTAATAATATACCAAACTATTAAATCATCATCCACCTCAAAATTCAAGCCACTATCCTGGTGGCAGCATCATAAACGCGGTTAGATTAAAAGTCATCCTCGTACCCCACTGGGGCAGATTTGCAGTCTCAAGGATGTAAAATGTCCGAGGCAGGCATGAAAAGGCTCATTTATTTCATGCTAACAGATACATAAGACCGAAGCTCCTCCAGCTTGTCCAGATTTCTTTCTTGCTGCTCCACCAACAGCAACATGTAGAGAGAGAGGAAAAAAGAGGTGCAGAAAGCGAGCTCAACTGCAGAGATGCAAAAGCCCGAGATCCCCAGTCCCCCAACTTTTTGGGAATCACAAATCCCGCCCTAATGGATACCGTCCGTACCTGCGCCAATATTACCGCCATCAAAAAGGAAACCCGTGAGATTGTCATCAATATTAAGATTTCGTTTAGATGCGGTGCTTTTCGCTCTCTGTGGGATTTGGTTAGCAAACAAGTTTGGAGCTGTTAGTAAAAAAACGTACCAAGTCGCGAATATAGCATGTAAAGCGCCATTTGATTGCACTCGGCGGTTCCTGTGATAGTAACCAATCGCTCGTTGCTGTTGTCTTGAGGCTCGTTGATCTTGATGACACTGCCACTGAGTTGTCTAATCTCATTGATCTTCGCACCACCCTTGCCGATGATAGCTCCAACCATATCATTTGGAATGAAGATTTGTTGGGTCAGTGGCTGGCCAGGAACAACGGGCGCAGCTGGACCACCAGGGCCGCCAGGTTGAGGCTGAGCGAAACCAGCGTGGTGTGGTTGCTGAGGTTGTTGGGGACCGACTCCTCCATAGCCTCCAACTGCAGGTGATCCGCCATAGTGCATTGGTACAGCTGGTTGAGATTGGGGTGCTTGACCATGGGAAGAGTATGGCTGACTGTAACCATGGCTGGGAGTTGGGTGAGCACCTCGATCATGCCGGCGATGATCAGGATGTCCATAGTTTCCGCCGGCTGGTTGAGGAACATAGGGAACGACTTGCATGCCGCCGGGAACAACTCCTGCTGGACCCCCACTGCGAGAAGCGTAGGCAGAAGCTGCTGGGCCACCAAATCGCTCGGAAAGCTGCTCGAAGAGGGTGCTGCCAACATAGTAGGTTGCGATGTGTACAGCATCGGCAACACCAAGGACAACCAGAGAACGCTCAGTGGAAAGAGGGAGGCATGAGTCGGACGCATTCAGACGGGCACCAGAAGCCTCTTGAATCTCACGGATTCTGACTCCACCCTTTCCAATGATAGAACCGATAAGGATATGTGGGATGAGAAGACGAAGGGGGTAGGTCTTTGATTGGGTACCTGATGGATCTTCGAGGGGTTCGTTATTGAGTGTACGGATGATGAGACCAAAAGCCTGGAAAAGTTAGCTTGAGTTGAGACTTCTGGGAAGAGGCAGTATTTTACCTTTGCTGCAGCATCAACCACACCACTGACCGTGAGAATTCGCTCAACTGCACCCTTCTGGTAATCGCTAACAGTACACTTGGCACCAGACATCTTTCTGATCAACGATACATTCTCTCCGCCTTTGCCAATGACTGTTGCTGCCTCGGCGCTGGTAATGACAGCTCTGATGTGGATCCACCCGCTCTCATCATGCTGGAGGTGTGATCCACTGGCGGGTAAGTCTCGGGAGGATGTAGCTGTGCTCTCAATTGAGTTTGCGGTGGCATCTGGAATGACAGTATCGCCCTGGCTATCCTTTGCCTCGACCTTTGTGCCGTTTGTTGCTTCAGCCTTGGGTTCCCCATTGGAGCTGACAACGGGTGGTTCTGGAATATCCGCTACAGCCTTGTGCTCCTCATCGTCGCCCTTGACAATCTTGTCGAGTGCAGGTCGCTTTGCTTCAGGTTGGTCGTTTGGGGCTGATGGAGAGGAGGGGTCTTCGAGAGGCCGCTTGGTCGACTGGGTAGGAGCTGCTGTAGGTGAGGCAGACATCTTGATTCGTTGCTATGGGTTAATCTCTTCACTCAAGAGGGAAAAGTGGTCGGGAAGGAGGTCGTGAACAGATTTGACTTGGATTGGATTGATTGTTCGTTATGTACACCGGGGGGGTCTTCGAAAGAAAACGTGCTGGTGTTGGTGAATCGGGGAGAGCGCGTGCTTTTGATTTGATTTGACGGGGACTGCTGAGAAGAGAAGATTTGGATTTGGATTGGGTTGGTGTCGTGTAGGAAGGGAGCGGGGAGGATGGTGAAGTCAAGGAGACAGGTCTTGAAGATCTGTCGGGCCCTTGAAGAGGAGGGAGGAGGTTGAGCTGGGCGCGATGAAGGTGATGATGATGAAGGTAGACAGGCAGGTAGGTAGATTGTAGAGGAGTAATGACGCAGAGCAGCTGGTAGGAATTGGATTGGATTCCGTATGTGTGTGTGTGTGTATGTGTCTGGGACAGAAAAGCAGTACGGTAGAGTAGAGACCTATCCTCAAACCTTTTTGGGTCCTTCAGCTACAACCAACGAGGAGGCTGCAGTCTACTCTTTTGTTCTTCTTCTTGCTCCTGATCGTCTCGTCTCGGCGTGTGTCGTCTTGCTTCCTCTGCTTTGATGTGTTTGTCGGTGGGGAGGGTTGATTGCTCAATTGGTGTGTTTCTGTTTCGTTTCGGGAGGGGGGGCAGTGGAAAGGCGAGTGTCGTGGACGAAGCTTCTTTTGCAGCAGGCTGGCGAATGGGCGACAGAGTTGAGTGCAGTGGGCGCGACGGAGTGTCAAACCCAGCACGAGTCGTGAGTTGTTTGTGTGTATGGGGGCAGAGAAATGAAGATGTGCTGTGTTGTGTTGATGATGAAGGAAGAGAGGAGGGAACGGGGATGGGGGATGGGGGATGGGATGTCTACGAGAGGAGGACAGAGCAGCTGCGAATTGAAGCCGACGGCAGTTAGGGAATTTCAAGCCAAGAGACAAGCCCGGCCAGTCATGTGATCACTCCAAACGCGCTAACAACCGTCGCGTAACACAGGAAGGAGCACAAGAGCAAAAGAGCGACAGTAGATCAAACTTGTTGACTCTCAACCGCTTCAGGATCCTGGTCTGTCAATCAATGGTAATGCTCTTTGACGTGCACTTTTCTAAAATAGGCACACCCATAAAAATCACCTTTGTTACTCTGTATCACAGCGCCGAAGAACCATGGAGGGTTCACAGCTGCCGCACAATGCAAGCTCCTATTCAACGCGTCTCGATAGGACTCTCAATGCATTGCAAGCCAGAGTAAAAGAGCAAGAGGCTCTTCTAGCAGAAGTATGTGGTTGTTTGCCTGTGCTTTCATTGTATTGGATACCATGGCTGATCAGTTAGCTTCGAGCATCTACAACCACTATTGAGACTCAACCTTCAGCAGACCCCAAAACTCATTTGCAGCAATTGAAAGCCCTCAAGTCTGCCTACGAATCCCTTACCCCTTCAGAACCATGGTTTCCCCCACGCGACTCCCTGGTCCCGGGTCTACTCGCGTTGCGGGATTCTAACAAAGTCACCAATGAAACCGAGGAAGGCATCGCTAGAAAGGAAGCCCAACTCAAAGCCACCCAGCAACGACTCGAGAAGGAATTCGGTGACCTTAGCGATGCAAAGTTGATGCAAGCGGAGATGGAAGGAAGGATATCCGCGCTCGAGGAACAGATCAATCAGCGAACACAGCAATCCCCAGGTCAGATTGCCAAAGAGATGATCCGGGCAATGAAGCAGAAGAAAGCATACTACAATACAGAGACTGGGAGGCTAGTGCAAGCATTCAACGCATTTATTGATGACCATCTTGCAGCCATGCTTGCTATGGAAGAGCTTGGAGGTCCGATTGTGGGGGAAATACCAGATGTGGATGAGGAGATGTTGGAGGGTGGATTCAGTACTCAGGGAAAGCCAAAGAAGGCAAAGCCGAGCGAAGACAAGCGGCAACGTCGTATCGATCAGATCTGGGGGTCAAGACCGGTCGAAGACGACGACATGAAAGAGCCTTGGGACGAGAAGCGTGCAGCAGCTACAGAGATGCGAGACTTGACAGAGGAGCTTCTGAATAGTCTTGTTGATGCCGAGGGAAATGGACCCGGTGCATATATCGATCTTCGGAGAGAGTCAGCTGCTGCTAGGTTTCTTGTCAGGTCGAAAGTTGCCCAATTCCACCCCAAGGATGCTCGGAAACTTCGATTGGTCGATTTCGGAGGAGATATAGATGATTGAGACGAATGAGATGAACATGCACCAAGCCAGACCCGCGATGCCACATCCGAGTCTTTCGTGAGCTTTAGTTGCTACGTAACCCCCATTACTTATGGGGCAATACCATGCAACTATTCTCCGAGCCTCCCTGGTAGATGCTTTGGAACCCGAAGTCGGGAAGTTTGAATTACTGACGCGCACGTGATGAACTACTAGATGCCAGGTGAGCAGAGTTCCTCCAGAGCTGTGGAACAGCAATTCCGGGAAGCCTATTGTCTTGACACCTACACCCCAAGACACCTAGCAGCGATATACCCGCCGAATTGCCTTATCTGTCCTGTATATCTCATATCTTCTTCGCTTTTCCGATCGCATCGGTAAACCGTCGGAGCACCCACTTTTGGCTCTTACGTGAACTTTCCATTCTATGTGTCAAGTCATACATTTCCATTCCCGTGTTCGTAAAAAGAGACGTATCCTGATGCTTTGTATAAATCTCATCTAAACTCTTTTCTCAATTATTCGTTCCGTATCATTCACATCCGTGGTATTTGTCTTCTTCACGTCATCACACTTGACGGTACTTCCAAACTTTGTCAACCTGCAAACATTAATACCAGATTGCCTCAATCACAATGATAGAACCCTACCGCCTCACAGCCAGCGAAGCCCTCCCCCTTCTCAAATCAGGCGAACTCACAGTTGAAGCCTACGCTCGGTCTCTCCTCTCTCGAATCGCACAGCGCGATCACGTGGTCAAGGCATGGGCAAACCTCGACCCCGAATTCGTTCTCTCCCAAGCTCGAGAACTCGACCAGGTCCCGCTTGAGAAAAGAGGTCCCTTGCACGGAATACCGGTCGGTGTCAAAGATGTGATATTCACAAAAGGTAACCCCCTCTCACCTCACCTCTCCTACCGACTTCACCTCCTCTCGCCTATCTCGAAGTCAAAAAGTACAAAACAAGACAAGACAAATACGGCCCCATCTACATACACAAACGTCTAACTCGCCTTAAAATATAAACAGATATGCCAACGGCCTTCAACTCCGCAATCTACAGAGATACCCCAACACAACTCGTCGACGCAGCTTGTATCATCACTCTCCGTGCTTCAGGAGCTCTCATCTTCGGAAAGACGACGACGACGGAATTCGCAGTCACGACTGTTGGTGGGCCGTCGACTAATCCTCATGATGAGAGTCGTACCCCGGGTGGTTCTTCATCCGGATCAGGGGCGGCTGTTGGTGATTTCCAGGTAGGTATTGATTGATCTCCGTTGCTTCTGGATATAGTACTAGATGTTGACTATCTCAAGGTACCAATCGCACTCGGCACCCAAACAGGAGGGAGTACAATACGGCCCGGTTCTTATAACGGCATCTACGCATTCAAAGTAACTACCCACTTCTCATTCCCCCACTACATCCAAACCAAAACAAGGAAAAAGAAGAAAAATACAACTAACGCCCCCAAAGCCAACATGGAACGCCATCTCCCGCGAAGGTCTCGCAATCTACTCCCTCACCCTGGACACACTCGGCATCTACGCACGCTCCATCACCGACCTGCAACTCCTCTCGTCCATCTTCCGCCTCTCAGACGACACACCCATTCCCTCATCAACCTTCCAACTCCACGGCGCGAGAATAGCATTCGCTAAAACGCATGTCTGGCCAAAGGCAGGCCCGGGCTTGAAAGCTGCGTTCGAGAAGGCGAAAGGATTGCTAAAAAGTAAAGGGGCTGTGGTTGAGGAGTTGGAGTTGCCGGAGGAGTTTGCGAGGGCTAGTGAGTGGCATAGGCGGGTTTGTGAGGGGGAGGGGAGGAGTAGTTTTTTGGGGAGTACGTTGAACCGCCATTCCATCCCTATCCCCATTCCCTTTTTACCAATCCCATGCACCCTTTTTTAATATTTAATACGCGAAAGGTGGTGAAGATTAACAAAGGAATACAGATTACCTTCTCGCCAAAGAAAAGCTCGATCCTTTAATCCAAGGCCAAGTAGAAAACACCACCAAACTAACCCGCAAAGCACAACTCGAAGCCTACGACGGCTGTGCAAAGCTGCGTCCGGTATGGGATGAGATAGCCTCTCGGTACGACGCCGTCCTCACGCCCAGTGTGCCGGATGAGGCGCCTGTGGGGATTAAATCTACGGGTGATGCTGTAAGGCCCTCCTCCTTTTCTTTTCATTTTATGCAGCACATGCTAAGAGAGGTACACAGTCCTTCTGCTCCATGTGGACAATCCTCCACGTCCCAGCCCTCAACATCCCTGGTTTCGCAGGCGAGAACGGCCTCCCGATCGGCTTGACCCTTGCTGGCCCCCGATATCACGATCTACATGTTTTGTATGCGGGGAAAGCTATTGGTGAAGTTTTTGAGAAGGAGGGTGGGTTTGTATCGAAGATTGTTTAGAATAGATTTCTTGGGAATGGACATTCTCGTTAGGCGAGCATGAATCAGCCCCTTTTATCTCTTAATTATTAAATTAAGTTAAAAGTCATTTCTTTTTTAATTAATTATAATTAAAGGTTATATTATATCCTATCATTTCTCATGACGTGCATCCTTCATCTCTTTTTCGAGATCACAACTAATATTGTATTAAAAAAGAATGCAGGTCGGTTGAAATATATATATATATATATAAATTCAGGAAACCGACGAGTACTCCCGAAGTAACATAGGGGTCAATAATGGATTAGGGGCCAGTAATGGCTTCTGAAAGCCCCAGTCAAAAATTCCGATGAAAAAGATACTGAGATCATAGTGCGACTCAGGTGGGAAGAGTGCTAGAATCTCATTAGAGCACCTAGAAATACTGAAATGTCCACTTTCATGGGATGCCAGAATATCCATGAATTCCTGGTAACGAGAGGCTTGCTGAAAAAAAAGTGATGAGTTAGCAGGTTTCAACTTTGAACTGTAAGCGTTGTGCTACACTTGCCTGTATCTGTTTGATGATGTCTCTTGCAGAGACTGTGCGCGTTTTGCCTGGTGCACAAGTGTACAATATATTTGTCAACATATTCTCGACCCCACTTTGGGAACACCCAGAACGTTCTTCTTCTTCTCGGTTGGCACCACAAATGCGCTTGAATGCAGCGATATCCATCTCAGGACCTGAGCAATCGGCGTCACCGAGTCTTCGTCTTGTCTCTGTCCCTTCAATTACCTTGAGAATTCTATCTTGTGCATGTGGCATTTTTTTTACGCCGCTGCCCTAGCTTTACGAGGTGCGTGATACTTTTGCTTCTGCGAGGGTGAATGGTGATATCAAATGGTCGATGCAATGATGCGAATGCCGGCGGAGCAGATGTCTGCTTTGGAAGATGCTCATTTTGAACCGGACGCTCGAGAGTAACAAGCCTATTACAAACGGAACTAACATGCATTATTGGTTTCGGGTTTTTAGACAACCAAGGAGTTGATAATATCTTACCACTTCCCCAGAGTTCCACATTTGTCAAGTGCCACGACACCCTTGCACGACAATAGAGGACACGCTTTCCCCAATACACGGTGCTGGAGAAGCATTGACATGACCATTCTTGCTTTCGGCTGGATCGCAGCATCCCAATGCTCCTGATGAATAACCACATTATTATATCGATTCAAGACACGAAATTGCTGACGGATGACATAATCGAGGCCAGGAGAATTCGCAAAGCTCTTTGTCACGAAGTCATAAAAGTTCTGAGTTATTTATTTAGCTGAGTACTTTTCGTCGTTAACGAAGATTGTCTTACGTTCCACTCTTGGAACTGGCTGCAGGGAAGCCGTGTCATTCGACCTAGCGCATCTTCGAATATGAAATGGTCTCCTGCGAGCATCAGACGACCGACGGAGTTTTTATACATTACTAGGAGATATGGCGCAGCAATGACCCTGTGAAATTGAGCATAAACAATACAAACTCCAGAGGAGGTTTTGCTCACAGAAGCGCTCTTATGAGTTGCTGTAGACTTGAGATGAGCAGCCATAGACTCCTGAATACGTTCTCCATAGCTTCCAATTCGATACTCTAGTTTGCAACACCGATCGCCTGCCGTGACCGGGGCAGAGAACATATTTCTTGGTGAACAAGTACAACCGCAGTCCCAATCTCTTCAAGTTTCACCTGAAGCTTTGAGGATGCAGCTCGGCTTGATATATCGAGTGCTTGTATTGCGTTCAAAGCCGTCTTGTTGCTGTCTCCGTTGGTGGCAATGATTTGCTGAGAAGTCAAGTCTTGTGACGCTGTGAATTTCCCGTGATGTGTCTCTAGAGCGTCGTTAACAGAGCGAATTATTGGCTCTAGATTCCCAGGCAAGGTTGAATCAATCGCCGAAGACATTGTGGCCTGTATTTGCTCTGGTATTTTGAGAATCGATTCTCTATTTACCATTGTCAGTTAGCGATCTTAAGATCTTAGAACTTTCCGCATCGAACTTAGCTTCCAGCAAACCAATTGCATAACGGAGTGATATTTGCACTGGACCGAGGAATGCTCACATTGTCTAAAGACCGAGCAGCATGTTGACAGCAGCCATGGGAACAGCAATACGGTCTTGAAGTTGCTTGGTTTTTTTCGATGTATACAGTGCCCACCGGATCTTTCGCGGCGCAGACAACAATCTACTTCGCTGGCTGGACAAGCCCAAAGATGCTTCATATCGGCGATTGACACTATCCAGGAAAGCTCCCAAAGGAACCCGAATATGCTCGCATTGCTGCCGCAGATTGTCGGATTTATGAGAATCTATTGGGATAGTATCGAGCGACTTGAGATTCTCAAGTGTAGTCCGTAGGGTACTCAGGAAGTTGGTGGCATCTCGGTACTCAAACGAGGCTCCGTCAGCATAGCGAAGCGCACCGCCTATCTTCGTGAGTAAGTTGATGGCAGCGATTAGATCGCCGACAGACCAGCCAAAAGATATCACAAGAGTTTGCTTCTCATATTGATGTGAATTTTGAAATACTGATTCTGGAAATGGGGCGAGGAAGCTATGGGTGAGTCTAGCTTTCTATGGCTGAGTTGAGTGGTGGTGGCCATGCAGTGCAGCTCCCAGTCACCGAAATCATGTACGCTGATTGGCTAGTTCTTGCTGCAGCTAATTTTCGCAAAATTAAGTCTTGGGAGCTTAGCAGAGTTTGGGTTGCCAAGTACGAAGCTGTGAAACACATTCCAATGCATTTCAAGAAGCAGTAGTCAAATTGCAAAATCGCAATCAGACTCAAGCTGCTCCGACTGTATCTAGGAATACGCCATAGAATTAAATTCCCGGCCATGGCGTTTGTATTACCAGCACTAACTGATTGATCAGATCAATATTCCTTTAATTAGGTCTCTATAAAGTAAATGAAACCACTAATGATTACTCGCAGCCCTTGAACGAACGTTCTTTAGCTATCTCAGAACCACGCTGACTCTATCGATGATGGGCATTACAGTTGTGTATATCTTGTAAGCACATTCAAAATGCCTTATAAGCTCAAACAGTCGAGTTCAACACCCCCCAACCCCAGATGCAAGCTTTGGATACTACATACTTGGAAAGTCATTGTCTTATATTTATCAAGGACCGGCAATCTATACTTTGCTCAATGGAGCATTCAGAACTTGGACAACTCAAAATGCGCTTATTAGGGGTAAGGCGTTCTCAGGAGGCTTCAAGATTACTGTTTTATCAGCAGGAATCCTCCTCGTGAGTCTTGGTAACCAGCAATTCTTTCGGATAATGTCCTTTTTGACCAGTACCCCGAGTTTTGGCGACTTTCTTTATCCTGATCGGTAGTCGATATCGCAGATAACGATTAACGCACTCAATCAAGGCGCAGGAGTAGAAACAAAGTGGCTGCAGTGGACGATGAATGGACTGTGGAAAGTGTGACTCCGAACCAAAAGAAGCATGCCTCACAATCCGTACGGTGCGGTTATGGTATGATGAGCATGGTGCCTAGAGGAGAGTAACCAATGAGTCCGCAAGTTAATGGTCCTAACTGAGATATTTGTTCAGACCTTTTGAGCAACATATGCCTCAACCTGGAGGAACGTTTGCCAAGAGCGTGGCAGTGCTCGTCCTGATCGCGAACCATCATTTCCCAGCCTTGTCTCATGCGACCGTAAAATCGTCGTTCCTTTTCTTTTCCATCACTTCAATAAATTTCATAGCCTGTAAATCTCCCGGATTTGCGAGATAAAGGCAGGACCGACCAGGCTCGTCGTGTATTCGAGTTCTTCAGCGTCCCGAACCATTCCGCCTCGATTTCACCTTTCATAGAAGGCACAACCGCCGTAACGCGCCTTTATTTTAGGTGTCGTGACACCTTCAAAGCTTTCATCGCCTTGAGATATCGATTCTCTTCCAAGACCAAGGAGGTCCGCAACACCAGAAAGGTAACAATGTTGACCCCAAGCCTTTCTGAGCCCTGGATGGAGCCACCAGGAGAAGGAACATCATGGAAACCAAGGAAGAGGAACTTGACCATAGATTTTGAGTCTCTGGAAGAGTTGTTACTCGACGACCAGCCCAGAACTGACGACGAAGATGCGGACCATGCCCACCGTCTATCGAGACATGTTAGCCAGTATCAGCCACCGACAATCTTCGCCAACCCTGGCCCTTCAAAACTCATACTGTACTCATCATCCACAAACTCGATCTCTCATGCTACGAATTTCAAAGATTTAGGATCTGGACAGCAGCTTCGACAAATATTCGGTCAAAATGCCGAGGATACTTGGTGGTTGGATATGCAAAATCCATCGAAGAGGGACGTTCGACAGTTATGTGCGGCTTTCAATGTACATCCCTTGACAATTGAGGACATCTTGAAACAAGAGACTTCCGAGAAGATTGAGGAATACCCCTCTTACCGCTTTGCTTGCTTCCAGTCGTTTCATGAGGTTAAAGAGGAGGGCGAAACGACGTACCACCCTTACATAATCTACATGGTTGTCTTCTGCGAAGGAACACTGAGTTTCTGTTTCGATGACAGTGAGCATAGCGTTCATGTCGAGAACATAATCGCCAAGTTCGGAGGCCACGTTTCGATAAAGAGTAATTGGGTCTTCTACGCATTCATGTAAGTCCTTCCCCCTCATCTCCTCCACGAAACTAACCAAGCACACAGCGACGATATTGTTGATTCTTTTAGCCCTTTAATCGCCTACATCGAAAGAGAAGTCAACCAAATCGACGACCAAGTCTACACAACCCACAAAGACGACATGAAAGTCTTCCTCTGGGAAATCGAAGCCGTCCGCCGCCGCGTCCTCTCCCTTATCCGTCTCCTCGGCGGCAAAACCAACGTCTTACGTGCATTCGAGAACCACCACTGCGCAACCACATCCTCCGACTCGGAAATCAAAGTCTACGTCGACGATGTACAGGGCCATGTCGCTGCTATGCTTGGAAGCTTGCATCAGTTCGAGGGTTTATTGAGTAGATCGAAATCGAGTTATTTGGCCCAGCTTGAGATCTCGAATTTGACGGATCGGATTAGGGTTTTTAGGCTCTTGAGTCGGATGGCGGTGATTAGTTTGATTCTTACGTTTCTGATGCTAGTTTGCAATATGTTTGGCATGAATACCAGTGCTGGGTACGTGCTTTTTACGCGGAGTAGCACGCTGCCGTGGTTTATCATTGTGTCGGGAGAGGTGGTGGTGGCCTTGGGGTTGTTCTATATTGCGAAGAAATGGAGATTGTGGTGGTAGACTGCTCACTACTACAAGTATGAGGAAGAAGGAACAGATAAGGGTATATGATAGTGACTTGAATATTTTGACACCACAAATGTGTTTCCAAGCTGCAACTCTCTCCTCTATCCTATCAAGACATCTTCGCCAGCAGCTCGTTGGGCCACCTCCCAACACCTACTTCCTCGCCTCATTCAAAAACAGTATCCCCAGACCAAACGCAGCCGGCAGAAAGTGCTCAGCTGGAACCCTACCTGCTCGTGCCCAAAACATTCCGCAGCCGCGGGATCTATCACGTAGACCCATGGCCCCATGGTTTTGATGATTCCCTCGTTTTAGCTTCTCTGTGCAGCGGGGTGGAGCCTCACGGCCAAGTCACACTTGGTTACCCCGTCTGTGGGTAAGGAAGGTATGTCCGTAATGAGGCGGAGGATTTGAAGAGGAACACAAGTCTCATTTGAAACTTATGTCATAAGTACATCTGGAAGTTTAATACCTATCTCATGAGCTTCCAAAAACCAAGGGCTTACTATTTAAGATCAAAGGCCCAAGAAGCTATGTGCACTGTAAATAAGCAACCTACGGCTGATGCCTCTGTCTTTTAAATATGATATTCTTCTGGAAAGCTTTTTCTCGTCATAGTGCGTACCTCAAAGCTTCTGAAGACTAAGGCGGTCTTAGTCCGAGCATCATGTACCTACCCTTAGCTGACACGATTTAGTGTATGCAACTCAGACGTGGCTTCTAGGTGTGGCCAAGATCGCGAGTAGACCCTCAGCACTTTACTTCCAATCAATCAATGACGGAGCAGAGCGGCAGTTCGCCGGTTGGAAGACGACTGCCACCGCCAAGCCTTATCTGCGAAAGCTTAGTTCTGCACCCGGTTGTCCATATGAATAAGATGCTTACAAGAATAAAGCTAGGCGATTTATTGAAATCCAGAGTGTAACGGTTTCAGCATCACGGTAAACAACGACAGTAAAGGTTCAACTACCCATTGTTTCTAAAACTGCTCTCTGGCTTCTGATCGAGTTTTTTCTTTCTTTCCTTTTGGCTGATTCCGAGATCGGAATTTGCCAGATTGATCGAGCCATTAAGGTTTGAATTATTGAATTCTCACCGCCATGATGGATGGATGGATCCTTTGTTAACTATAAGCGAAGGTGGCAGTGCACAAATTGGAATTAAATACCTCATCGGTGAGCGCGAACTTCGCACGACTGCATTCGATCCGTATATGCATTGGGCCAAGCCAATTATGAGTTGAAACAAGCCCAAGCTAAGTCACAAGCCTGGCCGGTGCAGATTCTAATCTGCACCCGATAGTGGAGCTTCTGGCTTTGCTGGTACAGTACTACCTTTCAAGGTTGTACGAGAGAAGATGTGATAGTCCGACAACTGCAAAGCATAGGGGTCTCGCAAGTACCACCGCTGTACGGAAGGGGGTATCAAGTCCAGCCCAGCATTTTCCCTTGTAACTGAGGAAATTTGTGGGGAGAATTAGAGTGTCGATGTTCTATGGAAAGCATTGCCTCCAACCTGACGGTGGTGGACGAGACCCACCTGAAACCCCCTTTCGTTCAACACCTAAAGCCTCCCTTCTCTCTGCCTTAAGGGCGTGGTCGTGATCTTTGAGGTGTCTACGAAAATTGCTGCGCCAAATTATTGACAGAAACAAGTCACAAAGCTCCTAGGCTCAGTAATCGTGAACGTGAATCGCCTTTTTTGGGGCCTGGTAGCTGATGAGTCTAGGTTGCAAAATACCTCATACTAAGCACGAATGTCGAAGATTTTTCGGCACGGAATTGTCTCGATATCGGCGGTTCAGCTCGTGCAGCTAGTGGCTGCCTTAGCTTGTGCATGCCTTTTCCGCTATATAATCTCTCATTCCCAAGATCATCATCCCTCAGCATCGTTCAACAAGCTGCATTTCAAGTACTTTTGGGTGTTTTCAAGAACGCTCTACTCGAATAGATCGCCTCCTACTTTTACAAACTGGCCACCTACAGCTCCGTGTGCTTTGGCACAGTGATGCAAATATCTTACCTTCCTCCATAAGGTTGTCTTATGTAGAATACAACTTAGGTTCGAATACTGTTCTGCTACAATCTGCACGAACCACGGACTGATGACATGTACCAGAAACCATCTAATTAGCACCATCTGTTATGATCATCAGAACCGTTTTGAATTCCTCGAGTAGCGACAATGCAGCGACTTATCGAGGCCTTGAAGGCTCCTGGATCCCAGAGTCCAATCACAGTAACGGCTCCCATGCAGCTTGTTCTTCCTGCTGGAGTTTTGGAAGACGTGCACATAGCCTCTGCAATTGGCGACGACGAGAAACTCGACAACCACAGCGGCCATGGCCTAAAGAAAGCAACACTGGATCGTTGGCTTGACAATATTGTGAAGGCTTCCGGGAGCACACCTGTTTTTATGCTTATTGTATGCGGGCTTCTGGCATGGGCTTTCTTGGGCATCCCGTATGGCCACAGCGAGGAGTGGCCGATTCTGATCTCGGATATTCAAGCTATTCTATGCTATATCTTCGACTCGTTTATCATGCGACAGCAGTTCAACGCACACCAGCAGCATATTAGGTTCTCGGCAAGCCTACGATCTCGACATCAGAATCTGAAAAACATGCTCCTCCAACTCAGTTGCCAGCCTCGGGTCGCTGGTGGCGCAGCCCTAGTACAAGAGAGTCCCCAGGATACCTTCGAGGTCAAGGTTCTGCCAGAAGGCTGGTTGGGCTGGCTAGCGACCAAAGCCTCTTTGGCTTTCGGCCATTTCATTACACTGTGCCTTTTCTGGGCCGGGATCTTTGTTTGGCTTGGTTTTGGCAATTACTGCGACTGGAGCAATCAATGGCAATTATACATCAACTCGGCAACGTCGGCACTCATGGTCTTAATCTTCGCCTTTCTAGCCTACATCCAAGAGTGGCACGGCACGTCCACACAGAAATGTCTTACTCGACTCACACAAATCGATTGCGATCTTGAGAAATCTCTCCGCCAAGCAACCAATTATGCCACTGAGAATAGCACGATAATTGTCGCACCTCCAAGCATGTCCAAAATACAGCGAGCGATCTTCTACTATGCAGATCTTGTTGGCACCCTGACCGGAATCGTGATACTTATCATTGTCATTGTCGTTTGGGTTGCACTTGGTCCGCTGCTATCTTTCAATGCCAACTGGTGGCTCATCATCGGCACTTACGCAGGCTTGGTCGGAATGCATGATGGGTTCGTGTTGCGCAACGTGCAGAAGAATCTCCGCATGCGCGAGGACGAGACTTTTGAGCAGAACAAGCTGGAGGATATCGAACTCCTCGAGATCTTGGGAGCTCGTGCGCACCAGGAGTCACCCGTCCAGAAGAATTCCTTGTCATATCGCATCTCCAACAGGATTAGCAACGTCTTCTCGCACGAGCTGGCCGTCGTTGTCGGCTTGCTGACAGTTATTGGGCTCCTGGTCGCCGCGACTGTCATGGGCTGGTCAACGACCGGGCAGCTCATCTGTAATTTCCCGCCTAGCATCATCGAGTCATTTGTTATGATGGTTGTCCTCTCGGCTCACAACATGTCCGATGGGCAACGACGAGATGATTTGGAGAGCTTTTACGCAACTAGGGTCCAAGTAGCAAAGTATGTGCAGCAGTCAGTCGGCATTCTATCGATGTCTCCGAGCAAGGCAAACTGATCAAGATTTTGGAATAAAAGTCCGGGCTTTAGGAAGGGCAAATTTCAATGCGGGGGCAGCTCCAGTATGTTTGCAGTTCAGTGTTGGGAATTTGAGTATGGTTCAGTTCGGTATGGTGCAATTCAGAGGGAAAGAACTTTCAGAAAGGGGCAATGTTCGGTTGAGGAGGAAGGTCAGAAAATGCAGTAGTTGGCATCTACTTGATATCTTTATTTAATATTTTGCGTTTTTTCATCTATTCCCCAGCTAGCATCTGTGGGTAGGGCTACAAAAGTCCGATTATAACACTGAAGGTAACGTCCCAGAGCAAGTTCCTGCAAGTCGAAGAAGGGCTGAGGCACCAATGTGCTTGCTCGAGTGCCTCGGAGAGATGCTTCTTGATGGTCACCATCCAGATCCAAACCAGCCTCGGCTCTCTAAAATTTGGGTATATATTCCTAGAATTTCCTAGTGTATTTATTTACAATCATGGAGTCAGTTTCTCAGCGGATAACATGCCTCCCAAGCGTATTTACGGGCCCAAAATCCCTGGGGAGAATGTTAACACTAACCGGCACACTCGATTTCCTGGAGGGACCTAACACCTTTAGATATATCTCCTATACAACCAAAGTGGTATACACCGGCAGATGACAAGCTCTTTTCATTGCGCTTATCAAGTCGCTGGGTCCCTACAAACTTGACTTTTGAAGATGATGACTTGAGCTTGTTCGTTTAGAGATACTCCTTGACGATGAATCTGGATTGAAAGTCTTTAAGCGTGGTTTGATAGGTTTGATAGCGAAGAGCGAGTTTCGTCGTCGTATGTTGGAGGATGCTCGCTCCTCGGCTGGGATGGTTTAGCTAGATCCAATCTGGAATTTATGTAAACATGGAATAATCGCAATTCTCCCACCAGTATTACTAGTATCTGGATTTGTCATCTCTTCTCTACCCAAAGGACAACAATAAGTTCCGTGAATCTCTTTGAAATGAGCTATACTTGGGGATTGGCGACTAGCCCTAATCTGTGAGATCACCGTTACAAAATCAACGAAAATGGGTAAAAAGGAGAGCTGAGCATCGTTCTAAAATACACAACGAGGGAACGAGAAAGATTAGGATAGAGGTCAAGGCTTCCTACTGTCTGATTGCCGTGCCACAACATTGTCTTGGTTGAAAGACTGACACCTGCCTCTTCCATCATCGCACCTGATATATGGTATCACGTTTTTCGTAGCAGCATCTACATCTCTGCAAAAGAACCGATATGGGAGGGGAAAATTGGAAACTTGTTGAATGTGTCTGAATTAAATGCTAGCAAAATTGGTTTTGTTCCACGTTTGAGATCCATACAGAAAGTGAATCCGCCGTCGCTTTCCATGCCGACGCCTTCAGCTCCACGGCCAGGATCCATGACATCTCAACGCAAAGATCATCCAAAGTCTTCGATAATCAAGAACTGTGAGGTATTGAGTATTTCAAAGCTGATAATCAAAGGAGTGAGTACGTAAGCAAAAGGCGTGCGATAATGTTGTCATCAGGTCGGACGGATGGACTAGTGGAGAAGCGAAGCGAAGACCTAGACTGTTCCAACCTCCCCTATCAACAATCATATAAGATCAACGCCTTGCGCTTCCCATTTTCATTTATCTTTCCTTCACTCCCACATTCCTTCAACATCGAAAATCATATCCAGAAAAGATCCAACAACAAGATATCAATCTCCAACCTCAAAAACAATGGCAACCCCACTCAATTCCACGATCCCCGCATCCGTGCAGAAGACCCCCACGCCCTTCAAGGTGTCCATCCCAGACCAAGACATTGCTGATTTTAAACAACTCTTGAAGCTATCCAGACTTCCGAAACAGACATATGAGAATTCACAAGAGGATCGTAGGTATGGAGTTAGCCTTTCTTGGCTGACCGAAGCGAAGAGGGTTTGGCTGGAGGAGTTTGATTGGTGAGTTATGTCCTTTTCATTGTGTTCTGATTATTGATCTTCTGTTTTTTTCATTATTTGCTTGCGATCAATGAGTTGTTGCTTAGGTATTCGTACTTGGTGCGGATTCTGACAACTCGTACGTCTGGTGAGAGATCATCACAGGGTCACCTCTCCCTTTGATCGATTTCGTTATCTCAAATCCCATGAGATCTGAATTTCAATTTCCATTTTCCATAATCAACAAATGGTTGTCACTTGTGTTATATGTCTCCTTTGGGGCAAATAACAAAGTCCGATTTCTGAAACCCCCTGCGTTCATCTCAAGAACCCAACTTTTCGAACTCCCTCCACTACCTCAATGCGTGCAATTTTTTGTCAATTCCCTTCCCAAGATTTTCCACAAACAGTTTACCCCAGGATCACCTTCTAACAACCTCTCAGGAAGAAAACTGAGGCCCACGTCAACACCTTCCCTCACTTCACTACCACCGTCACAACACCAACACCAATCCTCACTCCATCCTCCCCAGACTCCCCAAAGTTGGTCCTCACAACACACACAATCCACTTCGTTGCTCTCTTCTCCACCAACCCCTCCGCCATCCCACTCGCACTCTTCCATGGTTGGCCAGGCAGTTTCCTAGAATTTCTCCCCATCCTCTCTCTCCTGCAAGAGAAATATCCTGATCCTAAAGACTTGCCATATCATGTCATCGTGCCGAGTCTACCCGGGTTCTCGTTCTCGAGTCCGCCACCGTTGGATATGGACTTTGATGTTGGGTCTGTGGCGAAGGTTATGGATCATTTGATGCAGGATTTGGGGTTTGGTGGGGGGTATGTTGCGCAGGTGAGTTGTATTGCTTCTATGTCAGACCCCTTTCACCACCAGAAGGTGGCTTGGAACATCTCTCACACCCGATGTTATTCTTCCAAAATATCTCAAATACCTGCTAACAACTTCGAAAGGGCGGCGACATCGGCAGCCGAATTGTAAAAGCCCTCGGCGACGACGACTTTCCAACCTGCAAAGGTACATCACTTGATCCCTCTTCCCAATCAATAAAACCAAACTGAGATCTCCCAGCTGTCCATGCAAATTTCAACTACATTGGTTTGGCCCCTTCCGGAACCGACCCATCAACTCTCACCGCAGCAGAAAAACCTATGGTAGAGCGCGGTCAAGAATTCATGCGTACCAGCTCAGGGTGTGCGTCTCCCCATTTCCCCTCTCCCCATCCCCTTCTTAAACCCAAATTTCAGACGAACTAACACCACCCAGACGCCAACATGCATGGCACACGCCCTGGTACCATTGGCGCCGTCCTCGCCCCCAGCCCCCTCGCACTCCTATCTTGGATCGGCGAGAAATTCCTCGCTTGGACAGACGACGATCCGAGTCTTCAAACCATCCTCGAGAGCGTGAGTCTATATTGGTACACGAGGACTTTCGAGAGTAGTATCTTTACATATCGGAGGGTACGTCTCCCCCTCATCTCCCCTTCCTAATTCATCTTCTTCCTCTGTCCTTGGCATCTGCCCACCTCTTGAAGCTGTTTGAGGACCATCGCTGTCTCGCTGTCCTTTTATACCTGCACCTCCGTATCCTCAACGGGACTAACAAATCCCGAAAACAGCGATTCCTCCCCACCTCCCAACAACCCGCCGAGCCAAAAGTCCGAAGCGTCCCATTCGGCTTCTCGAATTTCCCCAAGGAACTCATCCCCGTCCCTCAAAGCTGGGCCGAGACAGAAGGGAATCTTGTCTTCTACCGGGAGCACAAGAAGATAAGTTTCCTGCTTTCCTTAAAATCTCCAAATCGCCACCCCGGAGATTTGCAGGAGTGGGAGACTGGTGGAGAAGTTGGTGAGGAAATGTGCTAATGTTTGCATGCAGGGAGGACATTTTGCCGCGTTGGAACAGCCTAAGGTTTTGTTGGGTGATATCGAGGAGTTTATTGCGCAGGTGTGGAAGGCGTGAAGCAATTTGTTGAATTTCAGGGTTTTGGCACTCTGTAGATAGATAAGTTGATCGAACAGGAAGGGGAGTTTTCGGCTACGGGAAGCGAAAATTGTAAAGTCAACAAGCCAAGTCACGCGATTTTCATAGCACATATTCGAAAGGAACAAAGGTATCAGCTAGGAGAGTTAAAGCACTAAACATTCTGTGGGAGTGACGAAGTCTAATAACCACACAACAAGAGAGGTAACATGTAGTGAGGTACGGGAGAGATTCTAGGTTAGGAAATCGCGAATTGTTTAAATCTAAAGACTATGAAAAGCCGAGGGAGGGGAGGAGAAGAAAAAGGTTTATTAGATAGAATTCTATAAAAATGCTGTGTTCTTGAGTAATTCTTCAAGTGTTGACATCTTTTATGTGGAAAGAGTTTATCCGGCTAGGTGACAAAAAACCGACTGGGCTGAGGGTCTTCCCCACCACAATTCTTAATTCTTTCGTTTCAGTCATTGTAACTTCAACCCCCTCTCTTCTCCCCACCTCACAACAAATTACACCAACGCTCCACTCAATGGCAAACTCCTTGAGCTCCCTCCGACATACACAGTCTTGGGATACTGACTAACGACCCAGTTCTGACTCTTCGTATCCCAGTTACTAATATCTCTCCTCGTGAGCTCGACTTCGAAGGTCTGGCTCTCGCCAGGGTCAAGTGGGAGGTCATCGAAGCCACGGAGGACGATTTTAGGATCTGTAGGGGCGCCTAGAGAGAGGTACTGTTCCGGCGTAAGCTTAGGCTCGGACTTATTGAAAGAGTGAAGTTTTCACAGCCGAAATAGCCGATGGGGGTGTGAGAAGTAGAACGATAGGCGAAAGAAAAGGAGAAGAAAACACATGACTTACCAACTGCGGAATCTCAACCCCCTTCACCCCACCCGTATTCGTAACCGTAGCACTAACCACATAAACGACATCATACAACTGTCTATTCCCCCCTCCACTTCCACCAGCAGGTAATTTTGGCTGCGGCGTCCCGTCTCTACTGCCCGCTGGCAAATTCTGCTCCTGCCCCGTGGGCACCGCATCACTCAGATACGGATAGATATACTTATTCACCGCATGGAAACCAGGCGGGAATTCCGCATTACTAGCATTAAAATCAATCGTTCCAAACGTCGGCGCCGGCTTCGTCATGCCCTTGGTCGGTTCATACGGCCCCGGGTTCTGCTTTACAATCTTAAGATCCGAGTAAGCGAACGTAGTGTACGAAAGCCCGAACCCGAATTCATAAGACGGCTCGATATTATTCGCGTCGAAATGGCGATAATCGATGAAATTCCCCTCCTTGAAATTCATCTGTGGCGGATCGGCTACAGGTGTATAAATGACATCTACACCCCAATCCTCGCGCTGTTTTCCCCACGTGAACACGGATTTCGCGGAGGGGTTGCGCTTCCCGTACAGGATGTCTGTTATTGCGTTTCCGGATTCCTGGCCGGGGAGGCCGGCCCAGAGGAGAGCGGTGATGTTGGGGTGGGTCTTGAATTTCTCGACGATGACGGCTCCGACTGTGTGGAGAACGACGATGGTGTTGGGGTGGATGGATGCGACGTGGGCGATGAGCGCGTCACCGTTGCCCCAGAGTGTGAGGTTGTTCCTGTCGCCTGCGTTGCCGTCGACGGTGATATATGCTTCTCCTGAATTTGCGTTCGCGAAGACGATAGCGGCGTCGGTGCCTTGAACTGCTGCTGTCACGGCGGCGAAGTTATAGTTGTCGCTTACGTTGGCGTATTTCGTGCTGTCTTGCAGGGCTTGGGCTTTGAGTGCTGTGTTCGGAGCGATCAGGTAGGGGAAGTTTGCTGTTCCTGAGCCCCAGCCCATGGCGAGCGTTCCGCTATTACAGCCGCGGTCGCCGCAGGAGTTTGGACCGCCTGGATTGTCATGTGCGTCCTCGCCAATGACGGCGATGCTGGCGGGTTTCTTGAGGGGGAGAGCATTGTTCACATTCTTGAGGAGCACGGTAGATGCACCTGCGATTTCGCGGCAGAGGCGGGCGTGATCGGCTTGGACGTTAACGTGGAAGTTGATTTGTTGATAGCCTTCGTTGGCTTGAGGATGGATGTAGCCGAAGGTTTCAGAGGACCAAGAGTTGAAGTTCGTGGGTACTCTGGCTGTATCTCTGCCGACCTAGTTTCGGTTAGTGGTGGAAAGGTAGTGGTAGTTTAGATAGGGGACAGACTTTGAAGTATGCGGACATGATTCTCGTTACCATGTCATCCAGACGCCATTGTGGTATTGTGCCGTTCAAGACTGCGGCTGTCAAGTTCGATCCCCAAAATGTATTTCCTGACGCGAGGCCCTGATCACCAGCCATGGTCATGTCGAGACCCGCTAGAGCTGAAGCTACTCCCGAATGCTGTGCCCACCAATCACTGACCACTTGGAGGCATCAGCGAAGGCAATGTCATCAAGAAATGAGAAGCTCACCGAATCCTTGGAAGTCAAGCTCATTTTTAAGCAAGTAGTTCAAAGTCCAACTATTTTGCGAGCCATGACTGTTGTTGATCTGTATGTGGTGTCAAAAATCGAGTATCTGCCTTCACTGACGCTCAGTGTACATACCTGGTTGTAAGAACACATGATCGAACCAACTCCAGCACGGACAGAATCTGCGAATGGCTTGGAACCTGTCAGCTGAAGTAACGATGAATGGATTATCAATTGACGCAGCACGTACCCATAGATACAACTCATGCATGGTCTTATCGTCAAGATTAGCAGAATAAGTATCTCTGTCATGTTCCTGCTCATTCATGATATAGTGCTTCGCGCAGGCAATCACACCAGCATCTTGAATTCCCTTGATGGTTTCGCTCATGGCGATTCCAGTCAGAACTGGATCGGGGCTGAAGCCTATACATTTTGTCAGTCATCACTTCTCCGCTTTGTATTGTAGGTTAGGAATATACCTTCCCAGTTCCGTCCACCAGCAGGAACACGACCTATCGGGCCGGCCACGGGACCTAATTGCACATCGATACCTTTCCCACGGTGTTCCATTCCCATCGCATTACCACGAGATTTGAAGAGGCGAGTCGTCCATGTCGCAGCAACGTTCATGCCAGATGGAAAGGCGGAATTGAGATCCGCTGGTCATATGTCAGTAAATCCATCCATTCCCCCCAAAAGGAGAAATGAGTAGAAAGAAGCAGAGGTAGGCGAAGAAAAGAAAGAAACAAAACTCACCAAAACGAATCCCCAAAGGAGAATCCTGAAGACAGAGACCGGCAAAGTTAAGACGGGGAATAGATCCAGTGTTACCAACACAGGCCTCTCCCTCCCACCCAACACCAGTTGTGAGGTTAATCTTCTCCAGCAGAGTAAGTCCGCTCACGAACTGCTGGGCCTTCGCATATGCATCCTGCCAACCATTCCCGCCTCTCATCCAGGGAGAAGGATAGCTAGGAGGAGATAAATCGCCATCATTCTGCGCATTAGCTAACCCCGCCAACCCCGCCACGAGAGCAATTGATGATGACAACCACAGCATTTTGGAAGCTTCAATCAATCGGTTGATGCTGTCTGTAACACAAAGAACAAAGGATTGACGGTGATGAAGAAAGCAAGGAAGAAAAAAAGAAAAGGGGAAAAATTGAAGAGAGACAAAGATCGTCAGATTTATATACTTTCCTAGCGAGAAGTTAAATGAAATTGGGACTGGTCATCATTACGATGCAGTGCAGTGCAGCGCAGCTTAACAAACAGAGTGCGAGCTTAACGTAGCTTCCATGCAGCTTAACGAAGAAGCTCTCTCTCTCTACCTGGATCACCCCCATTGCATATGTTGTGCTGCCGTGCAAGGAAGGTGACCCGGCCAGTAGACCTCGGGATTTGACATATTGTAAAGTATATGGTCTGATGCAACCACTCGAGTCCATCTCCTCGAGTAGACTTTCCCACGAAAAGGGAAGCTTGCAGCTTACAATTTCTTTCCCCAAAAACTTTCAGATGAAAAACTTCCTTCGCCAGTCTGATGTCACCGGCTGCCCGCATCCCACACGGCACGGCGACGGACGTCTGGGGTAGCCTGGGGACGGAACAGGGGAAAGAATCAGGGGCTGGATAGGCGGCCGTCAAATATCGCCGATCCTACCACTAAAGTTCTAAAGGCCGTGATAATCGGTCCGACGAGTACACCAAGGAAGTACATTTACTGTATGCTTTTGCTGGAGATGTCTCCATCTCGCGATGCACGAACTGTCAGTTGACGCCTCGTGACATGACAAGCTAGTCCTCAAGATCTCGTAGTTCGGCCGGCTGCATGCTTCTTCCCCTCACTTGGGCGCTGGTTGAGGCGGGGTTGGAGAGATGGAGATGCTGTGCTGCACTGCTGCCCCTTGCTATTTTATGCATATGCTGGGATGGCTGAACCTTGTTGGATGGTGGCATGGCATTGCATGGAATGGAATGGCATGCTGGGTGATCGGATAAAACCATCACATCAGATGCTTCCTCAGATCCGGTTGGTTGATGCGTCGATACTCTGATGTACTCTACATGAGTGAATTGAATTACTGGCCTGCCATCTTCTCGCGTGGTAACGTGGCATCCGTGGCTTGAAATGAGCTTTGGAAGAAGTCGAGTAGAGTACTGGTAGAGCATAGATACCTTAGTACTCGAGTCGAGTAGAAGAAAGGAGAAGAGGGCCAAGAGACAAACCCCCCTCCCCCTATTTACAGCGCTAAGGAAGCCGCCGAAAAAGTCGCCGCCGTGGCTTGGGTGGCTTCGGCAGAGGAGACAACAATGGCCAGCACGTGATGCGGGGAAGCGACCTCCATCTTCCGAATGCGCACTGCTTCTGAGCTCTTCTTGTCTTTCTGCATGTCCAAGAGAGGTCAAGAAGTTGAAAACCATGATACCTCGGCTGTCTTCTCCATAATTTGTGCAGAATGTGGCTGGGCAGTTGAAGGAAACACCGAGAGCCAGGCCGAGAACTGCTTCAAAGTGGAGCAAGCTTCGCTTGAGAGACTACTTTGCTTTGTACACACCCAAACGTGTCTAAAGATTGATGCCCCCCGACCATTACGTGCATTGTGGTACTGTAAGAAAATGGAACGAAAGGGAAAGCAAAGGAAAGCAGAGTCTAACCAGTCTCCACTCGGGAGTTTAAATGGGCTGACATGAAATCCACATCTCGGATGCCCAGATCTGGTCACACCAGAGTCCAGACTCAACAAGCTGCATAAGCCTGGTGCTAAAAGCAAAAGAACCTTGCTACTGTACACAAAACCTCCTTCTACTTAACGAGAAAGTCTTAAGGTTTCCTACTCCGCTTGAAGCGTGATGCTACGAGAACTTGTTTAGTACCCGAGTAATCATTAAAACTGTAACATCAACAATGCAGCCAGCCAAAACCGAAGAGCAGCAGAACGGGCAATCAAACGAATGCAGAAATACAAATGCTGATGCAAACGATATCCTCCCCTTTGAGATACACCTAATCACACACCAGGTCTTTGTTTTGATGAATTTCAGTTGTTCATTCGCATATTTTTCTGCTCGTCACCTCGCTAAACTTCTCAACAGTTGCGGGCGAACATCCAAAGAAGAAATCGCCACGTCCAGTGTCTCTGCTCAATCTGGCTAGCACATCGTTTGCTGGTGTTCCAGGCTCTTTCGAAAGGCGAACTCCAGACATTGGGATATTGTCGGAATAATGTTTGGCTATTGTCATGCTGTTGTTTTCAGGTGTTCCAGCTGCGACTACGCGCGACGGTAACATATTTGCGCGACTTCAAGATCCGGAATGGAGATTGAGTTGAAGTGGAAGCTGTAAAAGGAAACTTGGAGGTCACGTCCAGGACGAAGGGACCTCGAATGTGAAATAACTGCACTAGCCCCTATGGGGAAAGTGCGGGGTGAACAAGCGAGAGGGCAACACATCACCTCGCCAAAACGTGATAGGATAAGATGAATGGAAGGTAGTGTTGAAGATCTGGAGGCATCACCTTGCCTCAGAGGCCTATGGAGGAAAGATTAGATGGAAAGAGTTCGTACGGCCCAGCCCCAGCATCAAATTCCGACGAAACTCGGAGTGTCATCTTCGACAATCAGTTTGAGGGTCTGACAATGTCCACGGTACTTCCACATTCTGAGTAAAGCACTTAGTGATTGAGGAACCGGTTTTCGATATCTAGGTACTAGAGTGTAAGAAAGAACGTGATCATATGCTACTTGATTGTTTGATGGGAATCCCGGGGTGCCAGTACATCCTCCATAAACATTTATGTGAATCTTTCGTCAAAGCTCACGAGAATTTGGCAAGATTTCCCATTGCGCTAAGATCTTGCTCTACAGATATTTTGCACCTTATGCATCAAATATAAGCAGTTTGAAGTGGCGGCGGAGTAGATGAAGAAACTGACAAGGGGGGTTTGTTTGGGGGCGGCTGAGATTCTCAAGACTTATCAAGGAAAGTACAGGCACAGAAAACATATGACTGGTGTCTGTTCTGGTGGAAGCTTAGTCACTTTTTCTGAAACCATCTAAAATGCTTCATAGATGGAATTTCCCAAGAGGGATCTTCAATATCTAGGTAAGAATGCAGAAGATGTTGATGACTGCCAATGTCGATGAGGTTCGGGCTGGGCCGAAATTAAAATTTCGGCAATTAGATTATCGTCATCAAAACCGCATATCTGTAGGACCCCAGACAAAGGAGACGCTTCTTAAAAGGGCATGTGTATCGAGAAAACTATCTAACGGTCAAAGAAAATTCGTGATAGTGGACGAGAAGACAAAGAGACCGAGCTTACTAAATGGACAAAGGGGCATATGTGTCAGAAAGTCCTTTATATATGGTCATGGAAACTTTCGTGATAGTGGATGCAAGGGCTTAAACCCCCAATCTACTACGGCGAGCCAAGATGATCAAAAGCTTGCTTGATGGTGGGCCGTTTCTTGTTTATGCCTTCTTTTCCATGAACAGGTTTATCCATTGTAGTATAGTGATGTAGGTTCTTTCGGCCATTTCCTCAATGCTACCAGGAACACAAGAGCAATTCCAAGTTTGCATACGAGGCGTCAGGTTCTGGAGGCAATTTGTAGAGATCATACAGGTTAGTTTCTTCAACGTGACAATACATAAACACAACCACTACCTACCCAGTGTTACTTCCCTTTCTATTCCCATCCATCACCTGGACTGCCTCCATCGCATTGTCAACAGACGCCATTCACGAAAATGCGGTTCGCACAGCTCGCCATCCCGGCACTCGCCTCCCTCCTCACTCATCACTGCCCAAGCAAGTACTTCTTACGGCTGATGGTCCAACAAAAGTGACACTTTCCACAATGACTGCAAAGTTGCATACACTGCACTGGTGATGCAAAGGACCGGTACCAACAGCGCCTGGATCCCACCATATTCAATCTCATAGAGACATCAAAGCTATACGGTAACGATCAAGGGCACCAGAGATATGGTTTAGGCTCTGAACTTGATTACTTCGCTTGATCAACTCGGGTCTCGATGCTAAAATGGTTATTGCTGTTATGACGCTGGTGTATTTCCTCCCTAACTCTCTGCTTCCCCATTTCTTCTTAGCCAGAATTTTCGGTGTATTTTATTGTCATAGTTTGTATTTGGGATACGGATTGGCGCTGACGGGATGTAGTGGCTGGACGCAAATATCCAAGGCCATGCCAGCTGGAAGCGCGAGATTTCCTCGGCGGACAACGAGACGGAGACCGCAAGTCTTCCCGAAAGAATCTAAGAAGAAAGTTACCGACCACCAGTCACTGGGTCATTGAAGAGAACGTTACCTCTTCTACCGCTTCTGCTGCTGACGCCGAAGAGTGAGTCAAGGAAGCTGGAAAAATCTCGGGAGCTCAAGCATGAGGATAGCTAAGAGAGAGAAAGGGGGATGTTGTGCGCGCAAGAGCCATGCCGGGAACGTACATCAGTAGCATCTCTAGCAACGGCAAGATCTTTGCAATGTACAGGGCTGCTACTGTGGTTCTGAATGGGCTTACACCAAACGATCGAAATCTGGCTGATACTCCTATGGAATGGATGGGAGATGCTCTTGGTGGTCTTATAGTAAGTTACGATGTTCTTTTCCTCATGGAGCACGATTCGCTGACCCAACGCAGCCAGCACAACATCGGGGTTAGTGGCCACAGGCACCGATGGCTTCGATGGAACTCACTCCATGAGCGCCTCTATGGTTGCAAAGCTCAGTCACGTCAACAACTGGCAAGCACTGTTCGACTACTTTGGCAGCGGAACCAATGTGATCCTAGATTTTATGGAACGCATGGTTAACGATTGGGCTGACCGCGGCTACACCGCGTCTGTCTATCATGTTTATGATATCCACGGAGCGGATGTGTACCTTTCCTTCATTGTCAATGGCGTGGCTGGGATCGAGAGTGCTTTGCCTATGTAGAGAAATTGGTGATATTCATCGTGGAAGGAGATTAAAAATGAAAGGTTCTTGGAGAGATGCAGAAACTGGTGGAGGGTTAGATAGGGGTTGCGAGAGATGGAGAAGGGTACGAGGCGTGGGGCACGTTGTGGAAAATAGAGAAATGAACAAAGTTCTGATTCATTTCCTATTACTGAGAATACTGTAAATTCTAATGCCTTCCGTAACCCAAGCACTACGCACCGCCAGTCTTAATAAAGCCATAAAAAAAACACTCCAAATTTAGCCTTCGCTAGCAATAGTCCCCCGTATCTACGCCATTAGACAAGAACAGTTAGGCAAAGCCGGGCTTAACTTTAATATCTGAAAAGTCCTCCAGGGGGTGCTATATGGTTTGTAAAACTGTATAAATCTTACATTAACTTATCCTTCTTTCTGAAGCTATCTCACATCACAAAAGGCTTGCTGGTGCTCCCTCTTCTTTGGTATCTTGCCTTTAAACTTTACCTGATCTTCTCATGTGAGATTGATGTCTCTCACACTGCATAAAGGGGGTCGGATTTTGTTTGAGGTGCGGCTTAGACTAGGAAAGGGGGGTACAGGACACGCTTAGAGAGCTTATAGCTAAGCATGTAATAAAGTGGCGAATCAGCGTGAAGCAAACATAAGAAGTAGAAGTAAGAAGGCTGTTGACTAAGTCTATCGGTCGAAGTACTTACTGTGTTCTCTTAAGGAGTGTAATTAACTAGCGTAGAATTGAATAAATAGCTGATCTGAATAAGGTTCTATGATTATCTATTACTACTGCCTATCTATAATAGGTTTCGGTAGAAGAGTTTAGTTATTTTAATAAGAATTGACAATTCCCTCCAGAATGCAGCGAAATTTTGTATTCTTTTTTTATTTTATAACACCACTAGCTGTTGTTGCAGGTTTAAGTCACGAGTATGTTAGGTGGCCGGATAACCAAATCTCTGCACGCTTGTGGTTACCGAGACTACTTGCAATCTCCCTGATTGTTAGTCCATAGCTTTTAAACTACAAGCTGATTAACCCAATTGACACTCTACTGCTTCCTCGCTGTGCGTGATTATCCTAGAAATAGCTGTAAAGCCGGGCAAATGGACCCGTCAAATAACTATCGTAGCTGACTCCCAATGCCCAAGGCCATGGGAAATAAGCATCAGAGTAGTCATCTTTTGAAAGCTTGGGAGGAGTGGCAGAAGAGACAATCTGCTGCCTGGAGTTTAGATACTTTTCTACCTCCGTAGGGGGCTCGGATTGGCGAAGGGTATCTGGCATTAAAAGCTGTCGAGTAGGCTCCCGGTATTTTCTCTGCAAATGAGCCACATACTTTCTATGAGCCTTAGTAACATCATCTTGGCTGTGTCTTACGAGGGCTGTATCTAGAACGAGCAGGTTGAGTTTGAAATCGCCTCTGACTTTTAAGGTCCGCAAAGGGGTCAATTTCTGAAGAGGCCCTTTTTCTAGAGCAAATGAGTCGAGGTCATATTGATGTGCCTTGAGCTCAACGGTCAGTGACGTTAGATCGAGGGTTTCTGCTACTACCTGACACCATTTGAGATTGGGTCGCCGTAGCCGTCGCACCAAGATTCTAGATCATCCAAATTGATAGACAGACTCTTGATGCCTTGGTGAGCGGCTGGTCGTTCTTCGAGAAATGCAAGCAATCGATCACCCATCTCAACTAAACCCGTGTCAGTTGCTCCCATAATGAGGCGGGTATTTGCCCAGACGATAGATTCCAGCTCATGTCGGAACTAGGAAGATACATTTGAGAGATGTCGCATCAAGTCAATCATCAACCAGTCTGTTCCTATGAAGTGCGGGCCAATTTGTGGTTTCCTAACAGGCACTTGTACTGTGTAACAATAAGTTCGTTCTGGATGGACGTGGCGGTCGCATTTCAACCGCTGGTCAACTTCCTTGCTTTCGAATTCTTCACAGTTTCTAATGTAACGACTCCTTAGACACGTCAAAGTCAGTAATTGCAGCATTTGATATGTTTTTGGGAAGGAAACTTGATATCTTTGCAGACGATTGGAGCCTCCAAGCAACACGTTAAGAAGTCAAGAAGATAAGGGCAGGAGATGCAGGATTACTTGCCAATGGCTCGAATTGCGGTCAACAATTGCCTCTAATCCATACTGGAAATCGATTGCGTTATAAAGGGTTCGCTGCTCCATCAAAGCTAGGTTTAAGACATATTGATTGCTGTCCGGATCCAGTTCGAAGAACGGCTGAACTAGCTCACGATATATCTTGCGGCGAATATCTAACGGGAGCTTGAAGAAAGGGAAATAACCGCGCCTGTATCAAATGGGTTAGCAGAGATCTATACGATGTACTGGCAGACTATTTTACCTCTCAAAGCCATCAATCTCTTGATGGAGAACGTTTTTGCTTCCAGATCGAAGGCCTTCTTCCTCGGTGTAGCATATACGGGTCTTTCGGCCGTATGGGTCGGTTATCACTTTCTTGCTGAGGGTATACATATCTTGCCTCCCGAAGCAGAAGCCACCATATCCAGTGTTACGGGTAGGCGGGGTAGTTGGAGGAGTTGTCGTCGAAGAGCTCGGTGTCTGGTCATCGTTGGCATGGCCAAGTACACCATATGAGCGAGCAACTGACTCGCTAACATGGCTAGAGCGCGCCAAAGCTAGAAGAGATTCTGTTAACAAAGAAGCTAAAGATAAGAAGCGCCTGTTAGATATTTGGACTGGCAGGTGGAAGGCCTAGATGTTAAACTTACTATTGGTAGATGTTGAATGAGTCTCCATTGCGCCGAGAAGCGAGAAAGTTTTAGGAGTTGCAAGGATTCACGAGATCTGGTGATTAAAGAATGATTCCTTCAAGGATCAGTGTGACAAATTTCTACTCTACTACTCGAGTAGCTACTTGAGTAGTAGAGTAGAGTAGAGTAGAATTAGAGTTGTAACTTTTTCGACTACTCTAAAGTAGAATTAGAGTAGTTATTTTTGACTACTCTAAAGTAGTAGAGTAGTAGAGCTATTTTAAAAGGACGTTTAGATTTTAATATAAATATTAAATTATTATTATAAACTAAGCTACTAGTAATAATAATTAATAAAATAGTTTACTTATAAATCGCTTAGTTATAAAGTTATTAAATATCTGTACTTAAGTAAGCGTTAATACTAAAAGGTTTAAACGAGATAAGCCGCGATTAAGCTACTTGTCACGATCTGGGGGATCACGTGTGTCTTGGCCCTAAGGCTCGGCAGCCTTGTTGTACAGAGAAGCTAGGAAACCTGCCCTTTTCGTCTATGCACTACAATCTTAGCGCCAGTAAGGAAGTTAGGATCACGGGAACAGGTGTTACGTGATGTGCTAACTAGCTAGACGGGCTTGCGCGCTTGCGCGCTTTATAAGACGTTCAGTAGAGCTTACACCCGGAATCGAAGTTCTATATAAACAGAGTAGTTTCCTAAGTAGTAGAGCTTCGTGCTCAAATTCATATAGCAGTTTAACTATTGCTTGTAACGTCTCAATTCCTATTGAGAACCGGACCTTTTGTGACTTTGTTTCTTAGCTGATACTAACCGACGAGCCTATACGCCGTGTACTAGTCACTTGTAGGAACGTTACACTACTTTAGGTAAAGCTTCCGCGTATTAGTCTCATTTAGGTGAGATCTTAGTCCCATAACTACTACTCGAGTACTACTCTAGAGTAGTAGAGTAGAGTAGAGTAGAGTTAGAGTAGTATAATATTTATACTAGAGTAGAGTAGAGTAGCGCTTACTACTCTACTCTACTCTACTCATTTGTTACACTGTCAAGGATTGATTTCAATCATCTATGACTTTAAGAGAGAGAGCTGCTCCTATGTGTACATGATTATCGAAAGCTGTTCTGAACTACGCTAAGCTCAAAAGAAATTTTGAGGGCGTAAAGGGATAAACAAAGCAAAGTGATCTAAGAAATTCGCCTTCTAGGTTAAGTATTAAAGAATCATAAAGAGACACGATTATTGTAAATTATCAATATAATGCTAATCATAAAGAAGAGTCTTTGATCTAAAAGAAAGGGAACTAACCCGGTTAGCATTAGACAAGAATGTCGATGTCTGTTGAATCCAAACTACTATATTTACGGTAGCAGTGATTGCCAGTGCAAAAAATAATTTATTGATTCATTGATGCTTTTTTTTCTCTCTGAGTTTGGGTTCAGAGCGGGGTGTGGGCATTTACCAAATGACATAGGGATTGTTGTCGCAGCCGCATCTGCGGTTTCATGATGAATATGAGAGAACTCGAGGAAGAGGATGTTTGCTTACTGGAACTCCGTATCTTTCTAATAATAGGACGAAATGGAATTGAATTATTGATTAAAAAATATGTCTAAGTTATATGCTGTGAGAGGGACAAAGCCTAATAACTATACAACAAGAAAGGTGGTATGTAGTGAGGTATGGGAGAGATTTTAAGTTAGGAAATTACGAATCGATTACATCTAAAGATATTACATATTTAAAGATCGTGAAAAATCTAAGAAGGGGAAGAGAAAAAAGTATATTAGATAGAATTCTATAAAGTGCTGTGTTATTTAGTAGTTTTCAAGTGTTAACCTCTTTTATGTGAAAAGAACCTATCTGGTCAGGTAACCATGAACCGACTAAGGGTCTTCCCCACCATAATGCACATCGTTATCACGTCTCATTTAACCACAAGGCACTTCTCCCAGTGGATCTGCTTTCAATTTGTTGCTCTAAAAAAGAATTTCACTGGCTTTGATTGGTTGTGTTACTAAGTGAAGGAAGGTGCTTGGGTTGCTGATTTTTGCTGTCGGATTAAATTTAGATGTCAGCTTCCTCAAATAAAATCTCACAAGTGCTTTTGTATTTTCAATGAACAAACAACAGAGATCACAGCCACCGCATCCCATGGACTGGGGAACTAAAATAGAGTGACCAAAAAAAACCGCTTTCTGAAGAGAGTATAACTCGTCCGGTTGCCGATGTTGATGAAGCTCCGGGCATGCGAAATAGAATTTCCGTGAGGCCAGTCCCAAGACAAGGGAGTGAGAGAATACTATCTAAGTAATTATTAGTCACTTTTCAGAGAAATATAAGTCCCAGAGATACTTGAATTCAGCTCCAGGTTCGGGGAGCCGGAACTTTCGGCAATATTCTGCAAACCATGTGGAATTTTGGTCTATTATGGGAGATGACTATTGAGGTAATCGCCCATCTCGGTACTTGGAGGTTAGGATAAGTGCCTGAACCAGCGGCTCGAATTCCTCCCCAAGTCTCGCAGCAATGTGGTCCCCATGCTCGTCTGGATGATCATCCTGGAATACCGACACCGAGACATACAGCTCAAAATACTCATTGGTCAGTAACAATCCCAAGCTTTGGATGATCTGCTTTTCCATATCTTGGCCTCTATCCTGGAGTAATTCGTGCCATTCATGTTCGCCAGTCTGAATGCTGAAGGGGAAAAAAATGCCTTGGCTGAATTCATGCTGATGATTTCTTTGCATACTGGCAAATATTCTTCTCCTGCATAGTCGCAAGAAGTCTCAGGGTCACCCAGGTCTAACACTAGATGGATACTGCTAATTCCAGTGCGAGCAGCTGGGCGATCGGAAAGGAAATCCCGGAAAGCCAATAATTCACAGTCGTTTGTGAACTCGAATCTTGTCTTGGCCCATAAAACGCCTCTAAGTTCGTATCGGAAATCGGTACCGGTGTTTGTCCTTAGATAGTTGGAAGCTTGTCCATTCGAGGGGAGGTGGATCTTTGTAGTATTTTGTTTTCTCGCACTCGAACTCCCCTGCGCAGCCCCCTTCGCGTCTCTATCATCGCTGCTGCTTGACGGCTCCACTTTCTCCGATACAGTAATTCCGACTATAATACACTTGCCAAGCTTGACTCGGACACTCTTCAGCCTACTTCATTTCCGCTATATTCTCCTGTCTGATATCCTGGTGTCCAAAAGATTCGATGCTGGTGAGCTGAATTGGAGTGATTGGAGTGTTGTTTGAGCTCCCAAATGCTTTCGGGAAATACCGCCCCAGTAAAGGTTTCATGTGTGGGAGACAGGCGCATATGACTCCGAAGTGGACTTCCATTGCGCTGTGTGATTGTCAATTGATCTGTTAAGTTACAGGATTGTAAAGAGGGGCAGAGCACGAATTGGGACGCAGAACTTACTTCCACGGGATAACTTTAGCTGAAACCCATGTCGTATCATGATTACTGAAGATAACCACATGAAACCTCAACCGAATGATACTGACAATACAAACTCTACCACAATATCAGCTTCAAGTCGTAATGTAGTATAAAGAAGAGGCCTCCTTACAGTGATCCAGTCATAAGAATAACAATCACACTAATCTTCTCTCGTCTTCGCATCCGCACATTCCAGAGCATCACGATAGGTAGAATTAGCATCGCGATATCCACCATAGCATTTGCAGCCGAATTCGTCACGCACATCTCCATCGCGCCGGAGCATGATCCAGTTGTGATTGACAAATCCCAGGCTTTTGCCATAGGTCTGCAGCTGTAAGTGAATTCTAGCATTTGAGCGAGGCAGTAGGCGATCGTTATAATTCCAATGACATACACGCACACCCGGAACCTCTGGAATGGGGACATTTGAAGGTAGAATAACAAGATAGACAGCTTAACGCTGAGAGTTGACATGCTATATAATGCTCCACTGATTATGGACATCTGGAGAAGCGAGTTTTAGTTGGTGACTAGACGTTGAATGCATCGCCAAAGCGAGACGACCCAAGCTTAAGCTGCCAATGCTCGTACAGATGTAAACTTACCTTTGAGAAGAGACTGAATTGATTTATGGGCAGATCCCATGCATGAATTCCTAACCCATGTTTTGTCCCTGTAAGATTCAGTCTAAGACCAATGCCGTTCATTGATAATAATCCCCGAACTTACAGACAATACTAGTAATCAAAAAGCCTAAAGACAAGAACTAGCAGGCACAGTAAATTAGCAATTATCATTTGCGCCAAGGAGTTTATCCGTACCCATCCCACGGCAAGTGCATCTGATGTACAAAGTCAATCCTGTGCTCATCTGCTAATATGAATTTAGGGAAACCTACAATCTCCGAAATCCACAGAACGAACAACTGTACGACGTGTGTATATGCGCAAGAAGAATATCAGGGTGGAAGGCACTACGAACACCAGATTTGCCACTATCACAAAGTTTCCGTTAAACTCAGGATGCTCGAAATTTGATGTCACCCCAGGTGGAGGAGGCATCAGGCCAAGAGCCTCGCCCCTTTTCATCGTAACCGAGAAGCGCGTTGCGTCCATCGAGACTTGGTCGCTGTGGAACTGTATCAGCTTGGTCATGGGAGGTAAGGCATGGAAAGATATATTCTCGAGTAAATTTCATCTCAACATCGTTCTGGGCTCGCGCCTGGGTGACCTCATTTGTGTCGGCGACCAGAATTTGATATGTCGAAAAAAGAATCGTGCGCAAAGGATCCAACGGAGGATGCCATGCAAGCCGGTTGGTTCGCGGGGAAGTTTGGTCTCAGTCCCGGACCACGCTAGTCCATTGGAAGTACAGACCAAAAACAGTTCAAGGTATGGAAAAGAAAAGTGTGGCGGTTGTGCGGCTGGTGCAAAGTATGTGATAACTTCGTAGCACCTCATTCTACCAAGTCAGTCAGTCTAAAATGAGGAGCAAGGCTTTTTCCGCATCGCGAAACAAAGCTATCTTGGAACTTTTCTTGTGACGCTGTATGGCGCCTGTGAGGTGGTTAGACGTCGTTTCTGGACGAAGCTGAATGCTGTTTGTAGAGAAGTTGAATGAGCCATGCTTGAATTTGGGAAACTTTAGAGTTTGATATCTTGATATTGTGGATCGAAAGCCCTTGTTCTCTGGGGAGATACTAAACTCATCATAGCCAAGGAGCAGCCGAAACCAGAGCTTGCAGCATGCGGAACAGTCATTCCGGTGGCGGATGTGGCTGCACAGCCGTTGAGGTTAATTGGTTCGCTGATCTCAATGGATAGTATGGAACATCCGTGCAAAACCTCGAATTGTGATCTGATAAACGTCATGGAGTTCATTGTAGGGAGTTGGCGTTAGTTGATGTCTCTTGATTATCTTCGATTTGAGTCTCCGTCTATGTTTGGGGACATCGTGAAGTACTATATCAGTATAATCACGAGTTAAAAAGTAGGGTCCCTAACTTGAACAATGCCAGTTCAAGCATCCATGCTGTCAACGACGGAATTGTTTCATCAGCATGCGCCACCATATGCAGACAACACGGAGGTAAGGGATGCGGTTGAATGGGATTTGATGGCGGCCAAAAAGCATCGGATCGGCGATGACTCAGCGGGAAAAACCTACTGTAGAGCGCTAGGTCGATCATGTGGCAATCTGTGGGAAACCTGTGCCGGCCTCTCGGCGACCCGGCTCCGCGGTTGACGGGCCTTCGAAGCTTTCAAGGCCTGTTGTTCTGAAGGCCAAGCCACCGGCGTTGCTGCCACTGAACATTCTAGCGACCTGTCCCAACCTTCCTTTAACTTTGAGCTTCAAAATTTCCAAGATGAAGATGCAGGCCAGGAGGTCTACAGCAGAGGAATCGTTAACATATTTTGGTAGGGCTATCACCGATTAAAACCTACCAGTGGAGTGATATCTGAAGATATTACAACACCACGGAATCCAGAAGCAGAAAATGTGTCTTGATAGGGATGAATGAGAGGTGAGAAGGAAATTATTGCGAGTGTCATTTTTTGAATTGCTATAAACGTTCTGACTACCTTCTTGGCAGAACGAAAATCTTCCTTTGAAGGGCGTTGCGAAGTATCCCATGATATTGTACCAGTCGTCCTTCTCCGAACGCATTGAGTGTGCAAGACAAACCAACCAAAGAGATGAAGAAATCAATTTTGTGTATTGTCTGAAAAGAGAGCTGCAGTTGTTGAAACCACCGAAAGTGTCGGATATAAGTATATCCACGAGAAGCGCCAAACCACAAAGTTCCGGAATGTATTGGCCTCGTGGTAGAGTACCAAAATCAACCAGAGGCGGCGGGAATCCGGGACGCCGTAAGAAAAATTCTTTTTATTGGATGGTGGTGCTGGACAGACGCTGAATGTCTGAAGCCGACGTCGGGCGGTAAATTCTGTGACGGCCGTTTCTTGCTGGTAGAGGCAGTCTTGGGAGAATTTCCAAAGTGACCCGTTGTGTCGTTCTCCAGAGCGCTTTGTACCAGGTTTTCAACTCCCCACATCAAGATGCATTGAGATTGAGCTAGGGCTGGGGTGTTTCGTTTTCACTGGCAGAGGTGGTGGTTGAGGGCGAGATTCTAGATAGAGACTTTTTTCGGTCAGCTCTTTGCGCAGCGTGTCCGGCAGCATGAGATCTCGCACCAAAGTTGTATACCTCTTTTCTAGCTTGTCCCTTCGATTCTGATACACTTTTGCCTCGTCATCTTCCGAATCGTAGAAGATATCAGCCGAGACCAAAGACAACGATATCCGGAACTCATCTGTGACTGGAATTTGCGACATGCTCTTGAGCAAGCATATTTCCCTTCTCCACTGCTGAGGAGCTCCGGTTTATCCTCCTCAATTGTAATGCAAAAGGTTCAAAGTTCTAGCTCCAAGGCCGCTGTTATGCAAATACACCACTTTTGGAAGTTCCCAGTTGACATACCGGACTTAAAGTTGTTGTTCGCGTCCGCTTCCCGGCCATCCATACCTTCGCATGAAAGACTCAGATACAGTGACTTGATGCCGCTGTGTATCGCTGGTCGTTCCTTCAAGACGGTTGGAAGAACCCACATATCATTGTCGCCATGGCTCCTTGTTACGGAAACCCTCGACCAAATTACTTCTCCCAGCTCTTGTCAAAAAAGACAACTTTTGATATCTTTCGAATCCACTCGAGAAACATGTAATCAGTATTATCCGTGGGAAGTTTACATACCAAGTAGTGCTTTCTGACGTCGGGGTAGAGAATATATGAAGCATCTCTTGTTGGATGAAGCCTTTGTTGCTGCTTCGTGATCTTCTGCGCTCTTTTGAAAGTGGCCTTTCGAACCTCATACCATTGAGGACTCAAAGCAAACCTATTGGTATCGCTTTCGTAAATGGTTACCCATAAGCAAGCCCTCTTTTGTCGCTCTAGCAACGAGTCAAAGTCGCTGTCTTCTTCTCCATAGCCCAGTGAAAATTGTTCGTCGACCTTACTCAGGTATAGCCGAATAAATCGATAACCACGTCGGGTAGTACTCATAAAATGGTTCAATCAAGATCTCGAATATTTATCTGCGGATATCTTTTGGAAGTTTGAAGAAGGCAAAAGGACCGAATCTAAATTTATCGTTAGCAAAGTCACCGGGAATGAAGAGTTGATGATGGATCATGTGTTCTCGATTTCCCATACCTGTTGAAATCATCCAGCTTCTTAAATATTACTCCAAAACTTCCTTCGCCTAATTTTTAAATATCATCTGCTTTTTCGTTTGAAATGCGCTTAAGTCTGTCAATCAAGCTCTTGAAAGCGAAGACCCCATGGCCTGTATTGTATGACAGCCGTGGAGCCATCGGTACAAGCTGGAAGCTGACCTGATCATTCCCCTTGAGACAAGATAGGTCATTTGTCTCATTTCCTGTGGATGACTGCGAAATTTCTTCGTCGCTCTTGAGATCATCTTCGTCAGAAACCGAACTCGTAATTGGAGAGTAGCTTGATCCGATCTCTCCCGAGCGGGAGATTGCACTTGGAATTGTCATCAGTGATGGTTCCGGGCACCCGACCACCCCAATACGTACGCCCGACTAGGTAGTGAACATGTATGACTTAATGGGGAGTGTTGCAGCTCCTTACTCGGGGCAGACTGTAGGAATATCACCAGATAACAGCCCAAGGCTTACTTGTAATATCTCGGGAGTCACCGCGTACATAAAAATATGATGGAGTGCTCCGAGCTAGGACGGGAATCTTTTCTTAAAGAAACTTTGTAAATACTCCCAGATACTGGAGTACCTACTCACTTGGAAAGGTCGATGATTCGCCGCGGTTGATAGATATGCCAGTAAGAAATTCCTGTCGAATCTGCCCAGTCTACAGGGAACATAGGGGTGGGGACATTAGCTTCCTCAAGGCTCCAGATGAGACTAAAAATGCGTTCGGTATCTTGCAAAAGCTTGGCATTAGGATTTTATTGGTAGGATTTTAGTTCGGGCCTTTCAGCACATTCTGCTTGCTGTTTCTCAACAGGATTTTCTCGCCTGAAGGCAGCCCAAGCCAGTGATGTGTCTACTAGTGTATGCTTAATCTTACCTGAAGCCATACTTGAGTTTTTACTCAATGGTAAGTTCATTGCACCTGAACAGATTGATATTCTATTATAAATGCTATCTATTTCTGTGTAGAGGTTTAGTTAACTCGCAACTTTGATTTCATACGTCCCTGATTCGTGAGGCTGGCACTAGCCCTGGGGGGGTATGTGAAGCCCAGCGAGTGAGACCTATCCAGTAACTGATGATTGGAATAAGACGTGCCCCGCCATTTCTGGCTGAGGCTGTGGGAGTCGCTAAGCCTCGGTTACTGGACAGTTGTGGAGGCTTGGATGACTGCTTTGAGACACTGCAAAGTTTCTCATGTCATGCCACATCTCGAACAAAAGGGTCAAACCATCAGTCAGTCCCTTCTCTTCATATTCATAGGAGATTTGCTGGCAATTCGGATGGGCCACGGTCAGCAGTCATTGGATTACAGCAAGTTGCTAACATTGGCATCCCTTTGACAGCTACGATCGAGACACCAAGTCAGTTAATTTGCCCAACCTGCACGCCCCGGTGAGAACTTCGAAGTAATCTGCACCAGGCAAGATAATCGAAAGTGATGTGACGATGGAACCGTCGGAAAAGAACATGCTTGACCTTTCGTTAGTAATTTCAGTCTATCAATTGACTAGTGTTCTTGTTGAGCCCTGAAAACAGTGATCCCTTGCAATTCGCAATGTTTAGATGGGTAGATATTAGTGATTCATCATTCGAGTCTCTGTCGTTCGAAGGTACGCCTCCAGAGTAATCTTTCCAGTATCAGCAGCTGCTAATATAATATGTCTAGATCAACGGAGAATAAGTGAGTTTGGAGTCTATGACGCCGTTGTCAGCGAAATTCAATCAAAGATCAAGGATCCAAAATCTTCTCCAGCAACAAAACGACATTTAATCAGCTTGAATAATTTACCTCAAGCAGTTGTCATCCTGACGCAACAGTTTGAACGCTTCATCACTCCCCGCCAGGCGGATTTTCACATAATTTGGGGCATCTTCTATCTGATACTTAAGGCAAATTGGCTTCTCAAGACGATTGAATAGTATGTGAAAGTAACTTTATCAGGCAACATGCGAATTTCCGGCCCTCTTTCAGCGAGTAACTGATTTCTTGACGCCTCTACGAAGAGCCATCGAATTATTCAATGCTGCCTTGGCTAGGAGGAGTGTGTTGGATAATGTCCGAACAGGAGTCTCCGACTTTCTTGAGATCCTGCTTGAAACGCTTATGGAATTGCACACACAGTGTCGGAAACAAGATTGCGGTAAGCCTACCATTTTTGAGCAATTTCCTCAAAGCAAGGGTAAAATGCCGTACTAATCGATCTGGATCTGAAAGTAGATGGCTCATGGTCTCAGCTGAGCGACAGCCTTAGTAGCAAAGCTCAGCGTCTAGTTGATATAACGAAGCACGTGAGCTCGTTGTATGACATTTCGAAGACTCCACCCTTACAGCTAAATCATGATCTAGAAGAGGTGGTGCTGAGTGCCAATGGCAGAACAGAAACGATAGAGCTAGTTGAGCAACATTCAAGTGAACGCTTTGTATTGCCACTCCAGAGAAACACCAACTTCTATGGTCGTCAAAAAGAACTGGATCGGATCATGAAACATATTGCTCCAAATTCAAAGAGCAGCTTAGGTGCCTACACGATTTATGGCCGAAGAGGTGTTGGAAAAACTGCCCTTGCGCTTCAATTTGCGTACGACTGCATCGACACCCGAACATATGACTTTGTCTTCTGGGTTCAGAGCGAGACGATGGTTAGCACACGGCAAAGTTTTGCCTCAATTGCGAAGTTTCTCCATCTGGGGAGGGATGATGGTAGCCAGGATCACGAAATTTTGGTTGCAGTTCATAACTGGTTGGGAAAGACAGGTACACCGTAAATCATCGAATGGCTGTATTTGAATGCTGAGCAAATTACCACAGACAGTGCTTGGCTACTCATATTTGACAACATTGGTACGTATTATCCTTACTGGTTCAAATATATCGCTGAGAAATAAATACAGAGAACGAAAGCATCCTGCGGCTGTATTGGCCAGTCAATGCATCGAGAGGATCGGTTTTGATCACCTCACGAGACTACCACCTCTTTATCAAAAAGGTGTGCATTCGTGGGGATACATTGAAGCCATTTGAGAGCCAGCAGAGCTGGGAACTTCTGTTGGTACTGTTAGGGAAAGATTGGAAGAAGAAATATCAAGGTGATGCACCTCAAACGGAAATAATGGCCGGTAAGGCTTTGCTTCTGACACTTGAGGGCTTGGCCCTGGCTATTGAGCAGACGGCAAATTTGATAAAGGACGAACAAATCGGAGGTTCAACAATGGCAGGCACATTCGAGACCTTCAAATTCAGGATTGAGAACTTACCAGAAGGCTACTCGGCCCCAAGGTCTGCTTCCGAACGAGCATTGGATACCATTTGGGCTATCTCCTTTCAATCTCTCACACGAAATTCGCGAGCGCTTCTGAGCTTGATGGCCTGGTTCTCACCCGGTACATTATTCTCAGCAATAGCAAGCAGAGACTAGCTAACTTGTAGAACAGATGGAATTCCTGTCGACATGCTACGTCTGAGACAAGAGCATGAAAACGCGAACAGTGGCTCAAGACCAATTCCTACCTCATCTGCCGACGGTCAATATCTCCGGACATTTCTCCGAAGCGTTCTAACTTCACCGTCTGACCTCCAAACCGCAATTACAGACTTGGCAGAGAGAAAGCTGATTAAGACTCAATCCCGGAAGTTGACAATCCATAGAGTGGTGCAAGAAGCTACATACTTTCAAAGTATCCAAAGCCTCCAAGACACTTTCGACTTTGCTTCGTGTCTCCTTTTCGAGCGATTTCCAAATGACCCGCCACCAAACCAGTCTTTACACCAACAATGGAGCTTATGCAACAAATATGTAGGCCACGTCTTATACATGAGCAAAGCTTTCTCCAAATACTCTATGTCAGGGGTACTGAAGGCGTCGGAAGAGTTCATCGAAATGCTGAACAATGCTAGCTGGTAAAGTGTTTAATCCTCAACAGGAATATTACGTTGATCAGAAAACAGGTATCTCTACGAGATAGGAGACTACGACACTTGTGAATCTGTCATAAGAGTAGCGCTGTCTGCTTCAAGTGATCAAAACTCAGCTCAATATTCTCGCCTCCTTCTTACCGACGGAAGTAGATTATACGAGCAAAACAGACTGCAGAAGTGCCGCACTGTCTGGGAGGAGTGCCTACAAATTCGAGAGAAACTTTTTCCTAATAATCTCCGCCGAAGTATACTCTCAGAGTCTATGGTTGATGTATTCTGACGTTTTGCAGTTGCAAATATTCTAACGAACATCGGAAACCTAGAACTTGCCATGGGGAACCCAACCGCCGCTCTTCTACACTATCGTAGGGCTCAGAATATCTACCTCCAAAGTGATGTTCCAATGGTAGACAAGCTCGCGGTAACCCAGTTGAACCTAGGTAGACTTTACGCGCTGCAAGGCAACTTTGTTGAAGCCACGAAGCATACAAAAAGCGCAGAGCTAGTGATCCAAAAATCAAGTCTCAGCTTCATGGTTCAGTATGATCTTGAACCACCTCGGTCGGATCACCTAGCTTACCTACTCCTAGTGTCTATTATGCCTACGGCAAGATCTACATGTTCCAAAAGAAATGGGATTCAGCGCGAAAGGGCTTTGCAGAATGTCTCAACATTGGATTGACGTCAATGCCAACACACCAGATAACATGCGCAGCCTGGTACTCAATGGCATGTTTAGAGTATATCCAAGGCGATGGGAAAGCATCACTGTAAGCCAAAATCTCTTTAGCATCCATATTGTTTTATTTGAGTGCTGGTAGAATCTAACGGGCGCAAGTGCCAATCTCGCCAAGGCCAAGGAAATCGCGGTGATCCGAAGTCCAATTCGCGAAGATGGGACTCTGGCCAGAATTCTGTGGAAAACCGCGGTAGTTCTGGACAGCTTTAACCATGTGGAGAGTGGAACAGAGGCTGCCGCGTTGAGGCGCAGGGCCGAAGGAATAAAACAAAGCTTGATAGCTGCTGGAGAAGGAGGGCATATTTGCAGGAGCCACTCTTCAATGTTTGGTATTAGCAAGGAGGAAGATAGTTATGATGCTCTTGTTCCTTTGTTCTTCCGTTGATGTCAGTAAACGCGAGACACGAGAAAATACGATCTTTGAGTACTACAGAACTCAGGTGCCCTGTGCCTTGATACCTAGGTACAGCAGAGGAATCAAGTGTCGAGTTGAACTCCACTTGGAACTAACTACCTACCTATGTACTAGTGGTGAATTTTAATGTATGGACATCAATTCTGACGGTTATGGTGTCCTGAGAACCATTTGCGTTACCAGGCGTACCACCACATAGGTTCAAACCTGAGAACAGATTGTGAAGCTGACGGCTGGTCTTTGATTATTCACGAAGCAATGGACTTTGGCGAGTTTACCGATTTGAAAGTGAAGGATCTTGGACCGCTTGCTTGAGCTAATCATCTCAGTTTCTTCACGGTAAGTCTATCGATGGTGTAGACATGTTATGATCCACGTCGTCATATGAACCAGCGGGGTGATGCCCAGTTGATTCTTGAAGGTTGATGACAATGCAGGCAATTCCATGCTTCTAACAACGGCTCATGGAAGACAATTAGGTCTTGAAGAACTTCCAAGCTTTCTACTTCTCGATCGGAGTTCAATTCGATAGGCTGTGTTATGCACATAGAATGAGAGAGTCACTTTTCATAAATCTTGCGGTGGCCATTCTGCGCATCCTCTCGATACTTCACACGTTCGGTCTGCACTCGTAGCGGTATTTTGCTGTCACCTTGGCGATGGCCACGACCACATCTGTGGCGAAAAGTATGAGCCAAAACACAGTTTTGCTTTCACTGCCAGCTTTTCGTTGTACCAACTATTCGCCTACCGTCATGACTGGTGACACGGCGGCGGGCGGGTCTTCTGATGTCAACAATGAGTAAATATTGTTTGGAAAGAAATAAGCGAGAACTGACTCTGGCAGATATGATCTCATCGCTGATATCCCCGGTCTCATACTCGGAAACAAATTCTTCGGGAATCCAGAAGCCCCTCTCATCGACGTTACGCATTTTCCGCTGCAGTTGTTTCTTTGGCATTAATAACCGCACTCGCATACCTTCAAAGCAGAGCGCCTGGCGGACACGAAATGAAAAGTATAGCATAAACAACAGGCATGAGGAAACGGCAACAATAGTTGAAGTGGCTCTCTTGAGAACTTTTATTGTCTCTGCATCTCCTCAGCCACACTCATCTTTGTTGCTAAGATAACATCGGTAATACAAAAAGCATGTGCACTAGTGTTACTCTAACCTCACATGTTCATCCTAATAGTTATTATAATATGGAATGTCAGAGACCTGATGGGGTCAATCTTAGCCGTGGTGTTCGAGTTTCCAATGCGCTATCCTTGTTTCATTTTGGCCCTTTTTCTTACTTGGCTCGGCTTTATCCTATTATACTTGAAGTGCAACATCAATAAACGAGGCTCTTTACTAGCGACTGGGTTTGTCTTGGCGTTCAGGTTCTGTTTGGCATGATGCATGGGCCGCTGTCCGGTACGAGTATGATAGGCATACTAGAATGGGTCGAGCCTACTGATCGTGAAGATGCGGGGGCATTCATAGGGATGACTGTGGTTACTGGCTTAGTTGCAGGCAGTATTTTGGGGCTGGTGACGGCACAGAAATGAAGGGTGGGCGCGATCTGCATGAGAAGAGAGGATCTCCTCGAGGTCGAGAAAATACTAAAAAGGAGACCATATCCCGCAACGAAATTCCTATGAGTATAGATGTCTTCAGAGCACCTAGAAGAAATTCTAACACAAAATAGATTATCAGGTAGGCATGTTAAGATACAGAACTGTTGTTGAGATAAAGTTCGGCAGGTGGGTCAAGCTAGACTAGCCCCGCAGTGAGCATGTTAATATTGCGTCGGGATTTCAATGACCGTCCCCTTTCACTAGATCTAATCACATGCATGTCTTTGGGGATCTAGGAATTTTTAATATTATTGCATATAGGATGATTCACGAGGCTATTTACGTTTCCCCTATTGATATTCCTCGTTCTCGCTCAATTGGCAGCTGGAACAATAAACACCGGACCCCAACCTTCAGCGATTTCCTATCCTGCAAGCTCTACTTTTCCCGAGTTCACCCCGTTGAATTCAGTTCTTCTTTGCCATTATCAAAGCTACTTTAACTAACAACCATGTCTTCTCTGAGACTCCCTTGACGTTCGTTCTCGAGTAAGTCTCGATCTCGCAGGTGATAAAGTCGGCAGACTAAGTTCGCCTTACCCATTAGTCTGGACATACAAAATATTCCACAGCATATTCACCATCACATTTCGCAAGACATGCATTGCAAAATGTTGCGAGAGAAGAATCAGAGTCTAGTGCAGCTGCCCGAATCTGCAGCAGATCCACCAATTTTGTCGGGTTGATTTGCAGTAGACTCCAACCTCTACGACAGTGGAGAAAATTCCTGATTAGCATTAGTTGAATCTAAGATTTTCCCCAAAGGGCTTTGTAATTTATGTATAGAAATTAGATTTTTTTTTTTTTTAAAAAAAAGACTTGTTATAGAGTTAAGACTGTGAGCAAGACTTCACACCTCGCTCCTCTCAACAGGGAAGCATCAAGTGGGGATGACATTTCACGTGCCTGAGATTTTAGTTAGAACTGACGTTCAATAAACATGCAATGTTCCCTGTACCAACAAAATATTAAACTATAGAATGCTTAGGGACCAACTCCTCACCATTCAGACCATCCTGTGTTGTGGCCAACCTGATGCTTAGTGAATATTTTTTTTATTTTCTTCACTTAAGCGAGCCAAAGGAGGGGTTTGGACTCAGCCACTGAGCAGGCAAATAGGGGGCTTAGCCATCCCCCACACCAGGTTTCAACTTGTTCCAAGCTGCCAAAAGGACAGCCCGTCAGAAATACAGCCTCTTCGTGTCATGTTCACATGCGCCAGGAAATTGTGGCTTTTGCTTCTCTCCAATGCTTGTTCTCTCTCCTGCCCCGCCACCAGGATTACGTTGGGTGACGTCCCATCTTGACACTGGATACTCCAACTCGCAGCACATAATCATGGTGTGGATGACAGAGCATAAAGCATCCTAGTAGCCGCGGAATAGCCAACGAAGAATTCGATGTGCTTCAAAATGCAACGAAAATCGCCAGGCATTCTTGGTGCCAGACATATTGGCAAACATTCGATAATTTTCTGTGGGGATGCATGCTGATCGGACGCTAAATCAACCTATCGAGTTCCCGATTCTGTTTCGTGTTGGGTACGAACATGGTCGTACACTACGTGGCCGAGTGGCGTTGAGATTTTGCCACAGGCTGATTCTCTAAAGTTGCAGTCACGCCAGATAATCATGCCGAATATGACCCCATGTCCCAGCGGTTGTTGACTTTAAAAATATCCTGCATTCGCTCCGAAAGTATTGCAGAGTTTTCTAACTACATAATTTAGAAATCACTTGTCAGAATGGCTGCAACTGATAATCCGACTCCAGTCCAAATGCACTCGACGCGATTGGGTCATACCTCGATGGATACTTGGAACCACGAACTTGAATTAAGTTTTATTCAGACTCACGGTCAGTAGGTTCCAGATTTTCTCTGATTTTAAGCTGATGACTTTGGTAGACTACCCAAGCTCGACAGTCGAAGAAGTTCGACACCGGGATGAATTCTTCTACAGAGTCTTCGGCAAAGAGTCATTGAATCCAGAATTTGCTAGCACACGGTCATGGTATTCACAATTTCTCGAATGGAAATTTCGCATCCACTGGCGCCTCATGTCCCAAGCACTCAGAGGGCTCGATGAGGATTCTCTCATGCCACAGCCTGGAAACTTGGTGGTTGTTTACGACTTCCTCACCACAGTGGGCGTGCTCCTCAAGGCTCGAGAGAATCTTGTTTTGGTTGAAGTGGTCGATGAGTTAGACAACAACAACGCGCTCAAAGAACAGTTAGATCAGGAGCGTGGTATTCCAAACCAGGTTGTATTTGCGGCTATTGGATGGCTGAGTACGGCCCTGTTCTTCATCGATCTCTCACTTTAGAGCTTCGCTGACTTTACCTCCAGGCATGCTTTATGACATGGTTCGCAGCCCAAATCCGTCCAGGCTCGAAGTTACGGGATTTCCGATCAATAGTCCAAAGTTTCGGGATTTTGAAGCTTCAGAGAATCGTGTCATCCAACAAGGGTTTGACTACATTGACCAACCGATGCATGTTCTTATCAACAAATTCGGACCTTTGATTCCAGAAGCACAAAAGGCATCATCCTTAGAGAAAAGTCTCGTCAGTTACCCGACTCAACAAACAATTGAGACTCGCGCAGTTCAGGTCAGAACTCTGCTTAATTCGAATCAGCTGAAGATCGACTGGGCGACCTCATTGGAATCTCACTTGCAGCTGGATGTAAACACAAGAACTCTGAAACTGTTCAAGTTTCCTTCTTTCTGCAAACTGATCGTAGCTGATAAAGAGGCCTCCCTCTTGTCAAGGTCGAGACAATTCCCTGAAACCAGAGTTTGCTCATGCTAATTGGAATCTAGGCTGTTCGATAACCATCAAGCATATACCATCGATAATATCTCCCGACCTCGATTCCGCTCAAACGATTACTTCAGGGAGCTACTCTTGACATATCATTTGATATTTCAAGATAACTCCGAACTTTGGAAACCATTCTCAAGGTCGGGGTCTGATCAAAACATCGAGATACTACCTGCAGACCCCGGAGAGCCACATGACCCCCTCCTTACTAGGCTATGCTCACCAAGTCCAACATCTTGGAGCTCATGGCAGGTCTGCAAAGGTCTTGCCATTGGGGAACCTGCCAATTTCTACAACACACATGCATCTTTCCCCTTCTTCGCTGCACGACTTCTCGAATTGCAAACATTTGTCCAAAATTGCGAGGCAGAAAGAAAAGTGTGCAGTCTACGAAGTCCTTGGAATGCACCAATCAGTGATGACATATCTCAGGTCTGTTGCTCTTCCGCTTTCACGACTTAGCTTCCAGCTCACTAACTTCTCGCTAGTGGCTCATCATCTTGATACTCGTCCTTTTCTTGATAATTTTTATCTTAAGGGGTAGCATGTGGTAGTTAGGCGATCATCAAAAGTTCTTCTTTTTTGCACACGGCATCATCATTCTTTGTCTTCAAGTGATAGAAAAGCATGTAGAATTCTATCTGAGAGAGCGTACAGAGTAATAGGGGAAATAGGGGCAGCGTGATCAGATGTACGTAGGTACTGAGATCTACGCTACACAGCCCATATTTCTAACATCAAGTATTGATTTTAGGAGAAATATAATATTTTGTCGTGTTATCGTTGATTGACTGAAAGTAGAAGAGAGATCATCTGGGTCATTACTCTTGTTTGATTCATGGCTTCACGTTTAAAAGTGCAAAATGTCGCATCGCAGAAGATGGGAAGATTTTGATTGGAGCTAACAGATAAATGAAAAGAAAACTATGGAGAGCATCATCAACGGTAAAATAAAGACACAAGCGCATCATAACTGTCTTCCTCCCTGTTCTCCTTGTCCTTACTGTTGCCTTGGTCCTCATAGTGAGGGATCATGCCCCCTTCCCCAGACGCCATGAGACGTTGCTTGATCTCAGCTGCTTTAGCTTTGAGGTCGGTTGCCTCTTCCGCATGTTTCCCACTCGAGTCGCTCTCTAAGATCGTAGCCCTCTTCCAGAGTATTCTTGCTATCGGGCCATCATCACGGGCAGGGCTCCCTAATCTCGAGATTGCTTCTGCCTTGTCGAGATTGGATCTATATAGCATTAGACAGCTACATGAAAGTGTGTGGTAGGATGTGAGTCAGTGTTAGCATACCTTGCTGCATCGTCATTCCCTAGAGCAAGATTTACGCATGCAAGGGAATACCAAGTTGCAGCGATGATAGGATGAAGAGGCATATTTGTCAGACCAATGTTGAGGCATGCCTGGTAGGATTTTATCGCACTGTCCAGATCATTGCGACGAAGGTGTATATCCCCGTATGCATAGTGGACGCTTTACAAATCTTAGCGAATCTCAGTTGGAAATATCCAAAGTTGTCACTTACTTAGCCATGAATCTAAATCCCATACCCAGTGTTCGTGCCACCAAAGCCTCAGCGGAGTCAGTGTACTTCAAAGCCTCGGCAAGATTGCCTTGGTACATATAAGCTCTGCCCATGGATAGGTACGTCTTAGCAAGAGACTGAACTGATTCTTCGTTGGAATTGATCCACACTTGCAGTGCTCGATCGTAGTATTTCAGTGCTGCTCCGACATTTCCTACCGCGAGTTCAAGATTTCCTAGATTGCTCAACATGCCAGCAACTAGAAATATAAGCATATTTTCGAAGGGAATGACAAAAGAATGGAAGAAGATGGTTGGTCACGTACCATAAGGATCATCATGTGGCAATATTTCTTCGCGGATCTGCAATGTCTCTTCCCAGGCCTCTCTGCACTTGGACAATAAGGTCAAATCAAAGAAGAGGCAACCTTGGGTGCCTCGGAGTCGCGAGTAAAGCAACGATTTCCTATCCTTGCATGCCATTAAAGCCGTGTCAATGATTTGTTCACATGTGTCGTAATCTCCCAGCTCGAAGAGATACCTTTTAAGAGTGTCAGTAATAAGCGCCTGATAATGTCAAGGAACTACTCGCCAGCTAGAGTGTGCCAACAACTCAACAAATTCAGTCGATCCTTTCAAGACCCCCGATTTCGAATACTCAGAATACTGCTTGCTTAAGCTGGCAACATGAGATATATATTGCTTGCATCTCGGCCAGTCCTGGTACATTGTACCAATGATTAATCTCTTGGGGAACTGGTTAGCGACCAGCTTTGCAGCTGCGTCAAAGGCTTCTTGGAGGTCTTCAACGCTTTGGAAATTGACTGCTTCTTGAACGACTCGATGAATTGACATCATTTGTTTATTGTACTTGATCAACTTCTTCTCTTGGAGCTCACATATGGCTTTGTCTAGTCCGGGTGAAATTGTAACTCCACCGTGGAGAAGTTGAGAGGATCCGGGTTTGCAGAATGCAAGTGTGGCATTCAAGATAGTAGAATCTTTCGGCTGAAAGAGCTGGATCTGAATACCATCTATAATAACGTTAGATGACTTGTCATGGCCTGCAAATACCGATCATACCGGGAGACAGCCATGCCAGGACACCGATTAGGCTTCTGGCATTCCTGCTCAGTGCCTTGAATGTTATATCCCACAAAGCATCTAAGGACTTCTCGGAGGCCGAACGAGGCATAGAAAGTCGTTCTGGAAGAGCCCTGATTCTATCCTTAAATGCTTCATAAGTTCTGGCAATTGTTCGTCCACCAATAGTTTCGTCTTTAACGAGAGTCGCGGTTTGCTCAATCGTCAATGGAAGACCTTCTAACTGCTGAAGCATCGACTTAGCAGCAACTATCTCTGAGTCCGGGAGCTGGCTCTTTATGCTTAATTCCTTCCAGTGGTCGCCCAAGAGATCGAGGAGTAGCTCCCAGCTCTGTCTAAGATCCAGAGGTTTCACTGTTTGTCCTTGGCGACATACGTCTCGGATAAAGTTAAAATACGATCTTGATGTGATAAGCACGGCGCCGCTCACACCCTTTGGCCAATATGGCCGCAGGACTTTTTCGCTTTCTAGATGACATTAGTTTGAATTAAGCACAGAGTTTCGGGCCACCTACCGACATTATCGAAAACAAGTAGCCATGTTCTTGCTACGGATTATTAGTATATAGTTTAGTATCTCAGTTGTTTATACTTACATGTAAGCTTCAACCAGGTTTTAATGGCGATCAAGTTCTCCTCGTGGTGATTATCATACTCTGCTCCAGGTATTTCCAGTACCTTAGCTATCTTCGCGAAGCTTTGACGAATGCTGACAGAAGTCTCGCACTGAATCCAGAATACAGCATCGTAGGTAGCATCGCCTGCACATGAATGCGCAAACTGAAGTGCAAGTGAAGTCTTGCCGACACCTCTTCTCCCATAAATCGAGTAAGTTTTGAACGACGGATCTTCTTTTGGACCCAAGAAAGCCGCAATCCGCTTGAGTTCTTCTTGACGACCGCAGAATGTAGGGTTTGGCTCGTACGGCAAAATAGATACCGGAAACGTCACTGACGTGGCTATCTGAGTCGATTCTTGCCCAGAAGTGATAGAGAGGGAATTCAGCTGCTTGTTGACTGATGCGATCCTGGTCAGTTTACTGACGTGTTGGACAGTGCCATACAGTGTCGAAATATGATGATTAGCACTGCTGTTTAGATCTGGCCACTTGTCTTCGGCCAGTTTTTCTGTTTGGCCCATTGGATCTGAGAACGAAAAGCCGATATCTTCCGAACTACTTGCCAGATGAAGATTCGTGTAAGTACTCGACCACGTCACAGAGTATCGACAGGAGTGTGTCCAGGAAGTCGGAGGTTGAAACGGATGCTTCAGACGGTTTCTGCAAATTCTCAAGACATCCGTTGAAGAGCTCTATCGCTCGCTGTGTTTTGTGGAGCAAGTTTGAGATACGCTCAAGCCTGGTTGAGGATGTATACGACATCTTATGAGGCCAAAGATTTAGCAATGAACGGACGAAAGTTCCCAGTGTCTCAACTCACCTTCAAGCTGAGGTGAATTAGTTTCCAGATCACCGACAAGTCTACAGGCGCAGGGGCGACTAGGTTCGAGAAGGCTTGGATCAAGGCAGCTGCAACTCGGGGCAAAGGTTGGATTCTGCTCATCTGTCGCTTCATCGTTGGTGTAGTTTTCAAGGCGGTAATCTTGGACTGAATTTCGGTCGTGAGACCTTGCGAGCTTTCAATAGATCCATGCGCCTGCGAGCCTAGCCAATGTAAGTCTTGCTATACAATCCACAAGGTGGTGACCTCTCACCAACGGATCGTAGTGTTTCTAATGACACCGCGCGAAGATCTTCCCATCTTGCTACCACAAATGCTCGAGGGTCGCTAAATCTTACGTTAATATACGAACGCGCAAACGAAGCTCTAAGTTACTCACGCAAAGTCGATCTCATATTCGTCCAACCTTGTTGTGGCAGAGGAAGCGATTCCTCCGGGCCCCAAAGTACCCTGGGTAGGGCTACCTGCGTGAACTTGTTCGTGAGCTAGGATGCCAATCCAATTTGTTGCTTCTTACTTTGGATCTCCATCGTTTTGCCACCGCTCCCTTGGTGTCTTGCGGTTTTGAGGTCCGGCCTACTCGCCTGAAGCACCTTCTCGCCAAACGTCATGGCAATGATGTTTCCCCCCCCCCCGTGAGATACGAGTGCTATCTTCGGTAATTCCTGGAGGTTGAGACAGAGATAGTGAGAATTCACTGGTAGGACGTGTGGAGGTTCGAAATTCACACGTTGTGAGGCTGTGGCCTGAATGCTGTGGCACCGGCGCGGCCTGGCATGCCTGATCATTACGCCCGACTGCGGTGTGTTTTGTGGCTTGGCCTTAGTGAGTCTGATTTGCTGCACGTATGCATGGCTGAATGTGGCGATCGGGTGCAGTGGTCTCAGAACACCGCACAGCTGCGCCCAATGAGTCCCAGTGTCGATAGCCATAAGGCGTAGGCGAAATAAGAAAGCAACGAGATCGACAGAAACTGGACGGAGATCTAATACTGATACTCCAAATCGAGACTGAGTGCAGAACTGAGACGTTGCCATGGCTGACGGCAGAATTGAAGTTATCTTGCTAACTGCTGTAGACATCTCGCAGGAGAATAATTCCAAGACCTAGTTGCGGCTCATTCAAAGTGCTGCGGCTTTTGTGGATTCCGCAGTGCTTTCTCTAGTATTCTCTACAGTCAATATTCTCCTGATCTCGAATCTTAGAAGTAGACGGTTCTCATTCTTAAATTGAGCCTATATATACAGCGTGCGTAGTACTGTAGTTAGCCAGGCAATTCAATTCCAGTCTACTGAAACCAATAACACAACACAATAAGCTGGCCGAAACACGCTCGCAGTAAGGACATTATTATAAGCATCAATATTATGAGCGAAATGCATTGAGCTCAGCAAGCAACAACACACATTTGGAAAACATACAGCGTGCGCAAGTGGTATTCAGGGATAGTGGAGTAGGCTAGGTTAGCTTCCGGGAGGGACGAGGCTCGCGAAAGTCTAGACCTTCATTTCGACGACGAAGGCAGAGTTCCAGAGACTGGGCAGTTCCATATCGCCATCGACGTCTTCCACTCACTGCATTTTATGAATGCTGTCCGTAAGGAACTTGACCACGAATATGACAAATCTTGAGACGGAGACCGGGCTGAAGAACTTTCGAATCACTATCACGACTACTCTCTCTAGTCTGTGAACTCTGAAGGAGTACATATAGATCACTGCATGAATCATATTAGGCAGAGTCTGCATTGTCACCTAGAGTCTTAGCCCCACGGTGATGAAGAAGCACGCGTCGGCTTCAGGTCAGGTATTTTATTTGGGGAATGCTGAGAAGCATACTTGTCAGGATTGGAGCTAGATATGAAGCGGGGTTGATAATACTGTGCCTCGCGCCGCAGCGCTAAGCCCTCTCTTCAACCGTACCTCCTTGCTTTCGGTCACCCTCCAAAGGTATTTTCGTACCCCTCAATGGCCACCTGGAGATCTCTCTTTTTGTACCGTTTCAGGTGCCTGACGCGTTTTCACTTACTGGAAGACCACTGACCCTCGGCAACCTTCTGTCTCCGACATCCCTTTCGAGCCGGCATCAGTACTATTAATATTAAGAGAGCCGGGCATGCCGTAGAAAAGGAAATCAGGCAGCATTACGGAATCGCACTCTTCAAATCATCTTCTCATCGACATATTCTGGGAGCAATGCCAAAAGTGAACCTCGCTAGACCAGCAAGAGGCGTCTCAGTCCTGGGGAACTTCAACAGAGAAAAGCCGCTAAAAGCTCAAACTGGGCTTAAAGAAAGGTAGTCCAGCCGTCTTTAGAGGCGAAATTCACGTCGATAGCATCACACAGAAGATATTCTACAAATTCATTATCGATAGAGTATATAAAGTAAGGAAACCGCCTATATATAAGTAGCGGGTTGAGCTGTACGCATTAACGTGCCATAGCGTACGCAAAGGAAGAGCCTTAGCAACCCCTATATTCTGACACGGTTAATCCATCGTAGCGCCTTAGCAGTGAAGATGGAGATTCGCCTCAAGGCCATCGTCGTCACTCAATCTAAATCTGCACTGGTAGAGTAAGGGATGGACTTGGAAATAAAAGACACTTTGTAATTCATCATGAGTAGCAGAGTGATATTCTTGAATATCTCAAGTAGGTTCAGGAGTATTGACGACCTTCTATATGGATGGCACAGCTGGCAGCCGATGAGAAAGAAGGTGATGAGGGGAACTCAAATGGTCATCACAGATGTTACGTAAAATGATCAAAATAATATGAACTCTCGGAGAGTAATATTTACGTAGCAGGCCATTAATCACCTTCAGACTTGCTTGTAGTCTCTTTGCACTTCACGATTGAGCTTAAAAATAATTATAGTCATGATTTCATTCTCGACATCAGTTTTTGGTGGAAGACCCTCTAATGACCACCTAGATGAACACATAAAGAAAACGAGTCATTCACAATTCATATCAAGAAAAGACCCCCCAGCTGCTCGTTTTACAAAAAATCCCACCCGGCGCATGAAAGAGGCGTTGATACAAGGCCAGCAATTGGTCGGCCTCGCAACTCGGTGTTCCCTTTCGAGCCTACTTCACTCATGTCGCCTTTCCCGCCCATCGGCCATTGGCGGGGTTTTGAATATCATTTGCTGAATGGCTGCAACCACAATGCCTATAACTCAGCCCTGCTAAGTAGATGTGTTTGGCAAGCTCGACAATGGACAATGGGCAGCGTAATCAACAGTATTATATAATATGCAGGTCTTGCGTTTTTACGACCGCATTCCCCGCTCTCCACTTTTGGCACAAGCCGTCGCATCGTCACCGCCAACAGACCCAGCATCCAAAACCTTATGTCGGAAGAACGTCGAGGGCGTAGACGTCTGTCTAGTTCCGGAAGGAGATCCGAAACTAGGAAAGGACCTGTAGTCCTACCCGCGCTGCCAACTCTGAGTGGCTTTTCGGAAGCGGCTCATCAGCAGTTCTCTCTCCCTCAAAAGCATAAAACCCAAGCAATAAAAGGTCCACGCAGAGCGACAGTGGGTGATTGTTACATTAAACGTTGATTCGTATTTTACTGATCTCTATAGCCAACTCACAAGCCGAGCGATAAAGATGTAAGAAAACAAATCAAGGTCTTCTCGAACAAAGACGACTGGACGGAAGTTACCGCTACCTTTGTCGATGATCTCGTCGAAGCATGGATATCCAAAGACGTTTTCGAGCATCTGGAACTTGATGCTTTCCCAGGAACGCCAGGGGATCCAGAATGGGGGGTTCTGGGAATGAAATCGGTTCCGTTGGGGGGCACAACTGACCTCCAGTGGTTTCCGAAGGATTGCAAGAAGGTGAAAGATACGAGATGTCGCATTGTTGAGAGCAAAGATTTTGAAGTCTACCTTCAATCACACTTGCTGCCATCGAATGGTTCATCGGGCTCGAAGTCCAGCAGTGTTGAGATTCCCTCAAGTCCTAAGTTGATTCCAGAACCGCCCGCGTCCCCACTAAGGAAGCTCGCCATGGTTGACAGCCCTCCAGTTCAAAAGGATCCTCTTGATACTGACACTGCGACTCTAAAGGAGGATATTGACAGAGTCTCTGGCATTGTACCAAAAGGGTCTTTCGATGGCCTTCCGGAGACTATCAGCGAGACATCAGTGGAGTAGGTGCATCATCCCCTTTATTGATCGAGTCGCGTGCTAAGCTACCAAGAGCCAAACATGCAGACAATTGGATGGCTTATCTCAAACACTCTTTCCACAATCGTTTTGAGAAAAAGCCAGAGGTTGTGCACGATCCTGTGAAAATCGCAGGTCAGTCATTTCCCGGCGGTTTGCGGTAAAGCCTTGGGGGACCATGGCTCTTCGAATCCTAACGAGACAACAACTTTTGAGCTGCTCTCTTTATTTCCCAGATCGTGAAAGGATTGTGCTGCTAATAGGTCCGATACAGTCTTAGATACCGGCCTTGATATAACAGAAAACTCCATAAAAGGTGCTTTAAGGCAAAAAAGAGTGAAACTTGTGAAGAGTTTTATCCCAGGCGATCCAAGCATAAGCGACGAGTACGGTCATGGCACTCATGTTGCATCGCTTCTATTGAAAGTCGCACCGCATGCCCAAGTATTCGTATTAAAGATTGCAAAGACGGAGGAGATCTTGTCTACAGAAATTATAGCCGAAGTAAGTCGATGAGCATGAACTCATCTGATTCTAGGAGCAATATCTAATCCTCGCTTGAAGGCGATCAACCATGCTGCCAATGAGCTCCGGGTAGACATCATCACCATGTCATTCGGCCTCGACAAGGAAAACGCCGTAGTCCAAGCCGCAATACGCAATGCCTTCTCCAAGAACATTCTCATGTTTGCCGCAGCCTCCAACAGCGGCGGAAACCTCGAGGTCAAATACCCCGCCAGAAAGGACGAGGTGACCTGCGTGTACGCAACTGATGGGTCCGGAAACCCATTCGACAAAAATCCCAACACCATGACGAGCTCAAGCTTTCATTTCGCATCGCTTGGAGTAGGGGTGAAGTCTTCTTGGCCGAGGGACTTGCAGAATCCGCCTCTGAAAGCGGGAGAGCCGTCGGAACGAAGACAGACGGGAACCTCGTTTGCAACGCCCATTGTGGCTGGTATTGCGGCATGTATTATTGAGTTTGCGATCGTGCATAACCTCTCGGAAGATCTTTTAGGGGTGTTGAAGACGCGACAGGGGATGCAGAAGATGTTTTCTAAATTTATGGTAGATGAGACACCACGATCGGGGCTACATTATATTCACCCTTGGAAGATGTTTACGAATGATCGGGATGATGAGGTAATTGTGCATATGATGGCGGACATTCTGAAATGCTAGCGACGAAGTCGGTTCTGTTGGTTCAACTGAGTCCTTGTATTGATGGGTATCTGGAGAATATTCTGTAAGTTTATAGGAGGAAATATTTTTAGAGGCGCACACTTCAACCTTACTCTATTGACTGAGACGGTGGAACCACAACGCACTTGCATTCCGTGTTTCCGTCCTCATCAAACGCCGTGACCGATTTGCTTCCAACAATTTCATGTGCAGCCACTTCCCAACCTCCGTCGATGTGTGCGGTCAAAGTGATCCGCAAAGAACCAAAATCCGTATCCCGCTCATCGTCGTCGCCCAACATCTTCCCCATAACTTTGGACTCCTCCTGCTTCTCTCTCCCCTGATCTTGAATTTCACCAGCAGTGATCCTGACCAGCCGATATCCAATGACAAAATCCGAGGTGCCTCCCAAGGGTGCATGCTCTTGTGGAGTTTGTTGGTTGGGTCTTTGCGCCAAGCCCCGTCCAATCTTCAGACCCGTAATCATGAATACTGGCAGTTCGTACTGGGACCCCTCGAGGTATCCACGCACACTTTCTTTGTTTACCGCTTCGTGGATATAATCTTGTGTAGGGGCAAAGTCGAGGGTTTCCACATCCTGGATTGAGAAGCGGCTTGTAACTTCCGAATCGAGGCCGGTACCATTCGTACCATCCAATTTCAGGCTCGAGAGAAATCGGGCTGTTACGCTGACTTGGCCATTTTGCAGGGATTCGGTAATGTCCCAGTCGCGTTTGTGACTCGTGTGCACATGCGAAGAAATTGCGACAACATCACCAGGATTCAGAATCTCTTCTGGCTCGAGGGGATCAGCAATGATGCTTCCGAGTCTGATCGGGCCGTCTGGTGGGAGATCAAAGTTGGTCAAAACAAAGTATGTTTTCGAAGCTGCCATGTTGAAGAGGGAGGATAGATATATAGCGAGGCTGTAGAAACATGTGCTTGAAGAGACGGGGGGGTGGGGGTAGACAAAAACACAGAGACAGATATATCGTAGAGACAGACAGACAGAAAGAAAGGAAGAAATGGGGCGACAGCCGGCAAGATATATGGATGCTCAACATCCCGGGCAGAGGGAAAAAGATGTGAAGCAGTGATAATAGCAGCAGCCAATCTGCATGGAGCAAATCCACCCACCCCCTTGAGAAATGAAGCCAGGAGCATCTCCATGATTCGCAGCGACAAACGACAGACACACCGAGTTGGTATCGAGCCCGAGCCAGACAGAGCGCGAGTGCAGACAGACGATAAGGTTGGCAGGTTGGCTGGTTGGCTGATCTGATTCGAGTGTTGGTTTTCCGTCCGTTCTCTGGCTGGTGCTGGTAGAAACCGGGCGTCGAGCTTATGTTATGTCAGCAGCAGAGCCAGGCCAGGCCAGGCCAGGCCAGGCCAGGCCAGGCCAGGGCAGGACGGACCAGGACCTCGGACAGACACGTTCATTCTCTCTCTCCCCGTGGGTGTGGGTGTCAAAAGGGGGGGGGGGGGGAATGCGAACGACCACTAGACCTCCGTGCCTCAGCTCAGAGTAAGTATGGCATCCTTTGGGACTACCTCAGTACCTATACAGCAAGTTGGACGGGACGGTACCTTAAATACGGCCGCCACGGTACGGTACGGACCTGGGAATGGCATACAGCACCCCCACTTTCCACTTTCGTTGTCCACTTTCGTTTTCCACTCTACGCGTAAGGTGACGGCGGACTGGATCGTGCGTGACCTTGACCTTGACCTTGACGCTGCCGCTGCCGTAAAACCCACGACTGGAGGCTGGACCGCACTGCTGGAACTGATCTGATCTGATCTGATCGACCGATCGACACCATATTCTGCCCACTTCTTGGTAAGTCAAAGTCAGTCAGTGAGGTTTTTCCCATCTTCCTTCCTTCTCGACCTGACTTGACCGTGCTGTCGCGTACTGTCCTGCGATCGATCCATGCTTGGATTCTCTCCCGAACCTCGACCTTATCTCGCCCCGCCCCCCGCCCCCCGCCCTTCCCCCTCATCATCACCACATCTGCTCCTGCACCTGCACCGCACCTGCAAACAAACATATCGGTCGCTCGCTCGCTCGCTCCATCGACACGACAGTCAACTTCTGGACATCGTCAACAGCATCCCTCGACAGACAGGGGCTTCCGACAAAACCCAACAATGAGGTGCGCTGCGACTCCATAGCAATGGAAACTCCGTCAAACCATATCGATTTCCTTCTACAAGCTGCGAATAGCGACATCCCTGACAATACAACCTGGTCAATCTTCAAATTTACACTCGAGAGGAGGAAAATTGATACCACAACCATAGATGAGACCGAAGCAATGCATCTCTTTCGAAACATACGCCGTGCGATCACAGAGGAACGGAAGGACGGAATGCGCGATGCGTCCAGGGAACATATCGCTGCTGTTCTGGCTCTTGCCAACAGCAAAGACCTCCCCATCGAAATGTTGAGCGTGTGGTCCTCGTTGAAATTCTGCCTCACATATAGTAACGCTAGCCTTGCTATACCGGATTCTGCAGACTGGTTGCGATCCTTTAAGAGATTCCGTTGCATCATAACAGGGGAAGAGGTGGAGCAGGACAATCCGCAACACGCGCCGCCGCCATCAGGAGCGGAGAGAGCCCAGTCGGACTCTGCGTATGATTCCCTGTCTGGGGAGGTATATCGTCCATGAATAGGAGTGTTGATATGGAAGCTGATTCTTTGATAGGGCGGCGATCCAAAGGATGAAGGATACGTCACCGTCTTGTTGAATACGTGCGAAAAACACAAGAATGGAAGACTCCTCATACCTTATTCTATTTCCGACGAACATGAGAAACATGTCATGCTTGAAACTGCATCCCGACGCTGTGAACTATATCCTGATCAAGAGGGAGCTGTACGCGTTACTTGTTTCTCAAAGGACATCCCAGAGCCATCGGTAGTACAATTCGAAGTCGTCGAAGATCACCTGGAGGAGGCAGATATCGTTTTTTCTCGGAAGGTACTGGATGCGGACAAGAAGAGAGACTCGATGCCGGGTATGTGTGTCCTTTTCAAGCAGAACAGGTAGTCGATAAATTTTGCTGACTCGGAGTCTAAGACCAACGCGGAGGTCGCGATCATGACCGCTCAGCAGGGAGTTCCGCCGAATACTTCGAAAGGGAAGGCCACCTGCAGGCAGCATCCTATGCGATCGGTATTGCTCTACAAAGCCCCAACGTCCAAAATCTGAGCGACATGCAGATTGATAACCTGGGATACAAAGCAGGACGGGCGATACGGGCGGTGTATAAAACTCGTGGTGGATGAATAGTATCGAGAGGAACTCGGAAACAAAATCAGACAGTGGACGAGAAAACCTTGCAAGCCGCTTTGCTAAACTTCTCGCCACCTACCAAACATGCAGACCAAAAGTCTCACCGCTTGCCACGACAGCGCCGCCAACCCCTATCCGCTCGACGATTTTGCGGCAGTCTCGCTGTTGGAACTAGCATCGATGTTGGTATAGAAAGGACGCAAAGCGCAATGTACAAGACCTCCTCGCACGGGCGGAGAAGAAAGATCTGCGGACCGAAGTATCTCACAGGAAGGAAGTCTATGTAATGTATGTCCGGGAGGACGCGATAACTGTAACATCATGTACTTTTGGTGGAATATGTGTTATAAGAAGAGAAAGGGTCCTGGAGCCTGTATGAATCGCATTTGCAAGGGGGCTCCCTTAAACACTCATTCCGAGTGTGACACCAGATGACACGGTGTCCGAAGATACTTTCGAGCTAGGAGCTGTAAGATATCCTCTTTACATCAAATCATCAAGCTGCACATGGCTAAATCTCCACAGGTGGTGTGTCCTCTTGATCAAATTTCAACTAGCTGCTCTTTGCCTTATCGTTTTCGATGGCTATGAGACTTGGCTACACCAATAATCGTAGCCAACCAAATGCAAGCCACGTCTGCGCAGCCTCGGAATTGAAGACGTGCAGCCTCGAAATTCAAGACGTGCAGCCTCGAGATTGATAGTGGAACCTGGCATGTGGTGCCATCCAGTCCATAGGCTGGACAGTACGTGTTTGTGGTAGTACTCGATTGGTTGTGTTGCTGCATGCTGCTGGCAGCTTGGATCCGCACCAGCTCCTCCTGGCAGCCGATGAACGAACCTGCTCATACATTTTACCATGTTTGAATATAGTTAGTTACTGTATCTTTCTTTATCTCAATAGTTGAAAATGTATACTATTTTCTCTCTAATGTCCAAGAAAGTATTTGACTACTTAAGGGCTGAATTTCTTGTATCAAATCGCCCCAAAATACATCTCTTCCCACGATCACATGGCTGTTGCGTCTGACTATCGTGTTCTGAATAAACAGATAGAATGGTTTTGTCAAGATCTATCATTCTATCACTTTAAATTCTGTATGGAAGCAAGGCTTATTCACGACACCTGTCGAGTTGATCCTGAAATGAACATTTGTTCATACGGTCGGGACTCTTACTACACTGATTTGTTGTTCCCCTCCTCTCCCTCTAAGTCCTATGAAATTCACCCTGCACCACATACCATCCACTATCCAGTACTACACTCTCGAGAAAGAATTGAAACCCCAATCAGTAGCAATCGTTCCAATTTTCATGAAGTCAAAACGATTGCTTAATTGCCCTTATCTCCCTTCTCTAAACCTATGAGAACCCAAAGAGCTCCTGTCTCTGCCAAGGGGCCCATTAGCCTTGCCCCCACAGCAATCTGTAGCCTCCTGACGGACATCCCACATCGACCTCCTGGTGCACAAAACAGTTGTATCATGCCTCATCGCCACACCTCTCGCCTTTTCAACTCTCGATTTTGCCCTCATGGCAATCGCATGCTGAAAGTGTTCGACTTACAGGCTTTCTATCTCAAAAGTCCTGGGATGATAGGGGACGAGTGCTTTACGAAGTTACAGAGCCCTGGCCCTGGCCCCTTGTATTTAAGGGCGAGAGTCGCTAAAGAAGCCTAGGAACTTCCTTGGGATCCTTGAATGATCGCTGTACTTGCTATCCGCCGAGAGGAGAGTGCTTGCATTAGGTTGCTGGGTGAGAAGCTTGAGTTTTCGACGCACTCACTCACTGTAGCTGTACGCTGTTAGCTAGCAGTCTTGGGGCCGAAACTACCCCTGTAATCCCGGGACTTTTGAGACAAAGCTCCGTAGACATGTGCGTTTCAGGCAATGTGCTTGAGCCCTCCAGATTCTGATTGTCTGTTTACCTTATCTTACTCCCCTGCTCTACGATAAAATTCCGGCAAATCGTCACACTGCTCAGCTTTTACGGTTTATTGATTTCTCCGGAGGTGATATCATAAAGTAAGCAAAAGTAACGATGATTTCAGTATATTCCGATGCCCCTTACAAGAGAAGGTAGGTAGCTACGCCATGTAAGGACTTGCAAAAGCGTCAAAGCAAAAAGAAGGTTGTGTAAGAGTCATGGGCAGCATGATACTTGATTCTATCGACACCCCTAGACTATTTTGATGTTGATAAAGGCTGCCAGGCGGAATATGAAAGATGTAATCCTTTCGAAGAAAAAAACTATTATTTGCAAAGTGGCAGGCTGGATTTTGCAGTTTGAAAAAAGTGTCCAGATGTGCTGAAGGTATGGCTCTTACAATACATAAAGGAAATCGACAACTTTCTGCTCTGTGTAAGGCTAAAGAGATATTTGCTGTCGTTGTACTGTAGTTATCATTTAAGCATACTGAGAGTAAAGCCGGGGTACTGAAGACATCACTTTTCGAGTATCTTTCAAGAGCGAATTAGCATATTAAGCTTATTTTAGATCGCTTGAAACCTGCCACCCTATGAAATCGATTTATGAAATGAAACAAACAAACTCAGCACCTGGCCTGTAGCAGTGGGACCTTTGCTACAATAAGCAGATAAACAAATCAAAAACAAAGAGGCTAGATGTGCAATCGGAATCTCGCAGTCAGGCGAGACTAATCAAATTACTTGCATGCAAACGTCGACCAATACGGATGTCTGCTGGGCTTCCAGCTAATTAGCTCGACAAAGAGCAATTACTTCGAGAGATATGCATAATCGCCTCACAGTTATCGAATCAACTTGCTCCACGTACCTCCACTGACGTTCTCGATGGAAGAGGGTGTGCTGCACGAAATTGACAAATCCACCTTTCGGATTATCCAGAGCGGGATCAGAGCGCCGCTCAAAGCTTTTAATGGACAATACTTTCCCATAATTATCGAGTTCTCGTTGAAAGAAAGAAAAAAATGGCAACCACCAAAGGACCCCGAGTGAAGGAGCTAGCAGCAGGATTCCAGCCAATCCATGGAGTAGCAATCGACTTCGAGATTGTAACACCTGCGGCTCAGAGAGCAAAAAAAGCTGCTGCAGATATCGAGCAGAGTCCAACCGCGCCACGTCTCAATAGAGCAATTAAGTCGGACACCGAACAACTTGCTGTGCCTGCAAGGCCATCAAGTCAGAGAAATCGGAAGGACTCGGAGCCCACGCCTCCGGCGTCCCCTCAAGATGGCTTAAATCAGAATCGCGGACGGGGCGTGGGCATGAACATCCAAACTTCGCATAGTCAAGATCGCGCAGGTACACCTGAGCCATTTAGTGATATCTCTATTGAAGGTCTGAGGAGGGAACTTGGGGGCGTGAAAGCGGAGATTGCATCTCTACACGAGAGATTGACGCGGAGGGACGACGAAATACACGCATTGGGAAGGAGATTGGATGACATGAAAGACAGATACGACGAGGCCATAATCAATCTGAAGAGAAGCCAGGCAGAGAGAGATGAGCTGAAGGATCAGGTTGAGAGATTGAGGGGTGAGTTGAGGGAGGAGAGGAGTCTGAGAAGGGAGATGGAGAATGAACTTGAGGAGAAGCAAAGGAAGGCTAGGAAGTTGAACGAGGTGCTTGTGACGATGAGTGATGAAGCTGCCGAAAGAGCTAGGAAGTCTGCTCTAGATGCCGAGGATGAGATGGCGAGGATTGCTGCAAGAAATGTGGAAAGTCGAGGAAAAGATGTGAAAGAGAAGCGGACGAGTAAGAAGAGTATTCAGCTAATCACCGACGAGAGGCCGCAGAGTAGCGTGACTTCGATATTTCCCTCATCAAAATCTTCAAAGTCTTTCAAAGGTCGGAAAGAGATTAGCAGTAGCTCGAAACCAAGATGGAAATCTTGAACGCAGCTAAACCCTGGCAGGCATGTTATCATCGTGGTATAGTAATGGAGTATCCCTAAAAATGAGACTGATACATTCGACATTTTGTTCCGACACCTGTTTCGTGTTTCCCTTTTCCATTCCTGGGGACTCAGAAGGCCGATTCAGTAGTCACTATTCTACGTAAAGGCGTGCTTCCAAGAGTCGTCTCCACCAGGGCTACTAAGTCCCCCCCACCATTCTGGACTTCCAGACACCCCGCAATTTTACCACCACTTACAATAACACTTAATTATTTTACAACGCTTTAATTTCTATATAATCTTCTGTAGAGAATCTTTTGCTAAATCTAAATTAATAAGTACAATTTCTTAATCTTTAGTTGTAATTTAAGCTCTTTAGATAGCTTAAATATCTGCAAACTTGGAATTTAGATTAATTTATACTTTCCATTTTTTTTCCGTAGTTATAATTAATTTAATTTAGCTTTTAATTGTTATATCTTTATCTTTACTTATCTTAATACGATGTCCTTTTGATTAAAATTTTTAATAGCTTTATTAAAGAGTAGTCGACGTGTTAAAAGATTATTATATAATAATTTAGATAAAGTGTTAAGTTATAACCTAAATTTTTTGCTTATTTTTAGCATAAATTAAATAATCAATAATTCCTCCACTTTCTTAGTAATCTGAAGGTCCTTTAAAATACCTGTTTCTAGCTCCTAATTACCATTCTCTAATAGTAATCGGCTTATTAATAGTTTTACTATACTTACTAGTTATAAGCTAGTAGTTCTTTAACTAGCTTTAATATTTATAGCCGTTAAGCTCTCAACTGGGTATTCATCAATCCAAGATCCTCACCGCAGTTTCCGATCGATTAATCTTTCCGCTAGAAAGCCAGAAAGTTAGTACACAAGCTGAGAGTCAGACCATCCAAATTGAGCTGTTGCGTGACAGCATCGAAAAATTTAGACAATTCGTCTTCACTGGAATCCTGAATGTTAACATCAAAGGTCAAGAATTTGATGCCCGCGCAAGCCATAGGACGATCGTTGAGAACATTAGGAAGCTCGGCGAAGTAAAGTTTGCGAACCTGAAGGAAGGGAACGTGGAAAGCGTTTTAGCGTGTCTCGCTTAAATTTGATTAGTGTTGACTTCTCGCCAGGAATGGAAGGAACGACTTGGGCTGAAGATCATGGGATGGCTGCACCGCACCTCATTATGATGCCGCAAGCTTCGACAAGTAGTCTTCTTACTGGAAGGTTTTATCTTATCGGCTTATTTATGGTGTTTGATGAAGAAATTATCTGACGACTTTGATCGTAGCAACGATATAGAATAAACGCTACATGTGACTAGACTAATGGAGCCGGGGAGTTGAGAAACCTGCTGTCAGGGAAAGATGAGAAGATACGGCAAAACCGCCGAAGATGTGAATTTGAACATCGTGATTGTGTACAGTCTCATGACAGCATGATGCGTAAAGGTTTTAGAGCGGGTGGGAGGAGAAGGTCCAGTGCTCTGCAATTCAGGAAGAACTTGCACCTACCTAGGTATTTTGAAAGAGCGGTATTTGCCACCCTTCTGGTCTGCTAAGACCACCCGGAACCTCACTTGGGTGATCCTCCGGTAGAATGTCGGCAACGGCATTGTTTTAGGCTTGACGCAAAAATACATATCAAGTTCAGGAGCGCTGAAATGTTGCATCTGTTCGTCAATGGATCTCAACGAACGCAACCTGTTCATGGGAAATAGAAATTCAAATCTTCGTTTACCGATTTCTCCTAGGTGCGACGTGCCTATCACCGCCTTGATGCCACAAGTTTTGCACGGGAAGCAGAGTCAGATGATCTGATCATCGCTGGTTTCGGAAGTGTTATATTCCTTTGCTTGTTTAGACTGACACCCATGAAACCATCACGGCCACGAAACTACAAGATACATTCAAAGAGCTTATCTATCCTCCAAAACTGGGATTTTGAGTTCCCATGAAGGTTTTGACCAATATTTAGCAGACGCAGCCGCATCCCGCTGCTCCTGTTCCACAACAGGTGTAAGGACCACCACAGATATCCCGACAAGTAGCCTGAAGTCTTGGAGTGCAAGGGTTGCCTTGTTGCTATTCAAGAGAGTTAGTCGGCACCCGAGAGGGGATGAAACGAGAGTGACTGGGGCGTAGCTTACACGTTCTTCAAGGGCTGCAGGGATCGTAACAGCAGTGGCGCAAGCGACAAGAGCGAACATGGTTGCGAAGGAGAATTGCATGTTGGTGGTTGTATGACGGTATATAGGATGGAAGAAAGTTGTTGAAAGTGACGGCTGCTAGTTAGAGAGTACGAAGAATTGAAAAGTGACAACTTAGGATGATAATGATGAATGTGAGTGTTGGTATCTAAGAACTTCTGGTGGGGGATACAACAGAGGTTTATATACATCTAGAATTGACGCCACTTTTAGAAATATCACAACCGTTGCTCAAGAGTTGTCCCAGCCCCGAAAAACACCCGAACTCCGTTTAGTTCATCCTCCGCCGAAAGAGCTGTTACAACAAAGGGCGCGATATCCACTCGAAGATTATGGTACTTCGGTATACTAATGCCCAATTCTTCCAGGGGGCTGAGCGTGTTGGAGTAAGAATACAGGGCTGTATCCAAACAAAAATCCCTTGCTAGCCCACTGGAAATAGGTTTAGTCCTATAGAGAAAGCGAGTAATGAGAGTTTTGCTATTTTGTTTCATGTTAAGACATGTTAAAGCCCCCAACGCACTGAGTTTTTACAGAATTTATTCGGTTTCCCCATGTGACTCAACTTTCCTTGGAAGCTCACTGTCGATAGGCTCAGTCTCACAGAGAAAGCTAGTACCATTAACCTCAGATTATCAAACTTACTGCGTTTGGCGAAGTCTAAGATCGTTCTGTCTCCATAAATTATCACATTGACTAAGACCAAATATCTTGTCCGTGGATGAATCAGTGATGCATGACTCTCTGCAATCATGATCAAAAATCAACTTCGGTTTAAATCGAGTAAACTTCGATCTCCATATTTAAGCAAAGTTCATCTCGCTCAGTTCTTACCGCCGGTCCGGACCTACAGGAAGTTTTACGGGTATCTCACCGACCCGTCAGTCGCCTCTTACTCGAGTAGTGATCAGAAAAATACAGGGATCTGATAAAAATAAGACTTCACAAGGTCAGTTTATTCATTTACTTTAGTTTTGAACTCAAAAGTTGGCTTTGTTTGCAAGGTGTACCCTGGAGGTTTAGAGTTGCCGCGTTAGACGATGGAATGGTGCATGATACAAAACTTCTATGGCAAAACTCAAATTATACAGACCCTCCAAGAATAGTAATCTTAGCCACTGCAATTTCTCAATTTAGACTTGTTTATTAAATTCCGAACCTATCATAAGGGACGATCAATCCATCGAGAGATTTCATCGAGATCCCAAGTATCATGCTGGAGAATTGACTCTAGGTGCCTGAACTTCTCAAAAGTCTGGGTAAACATTACAGTTTTCTAAGCGATGATTTCTGCTTATTCTGGGAAAAGATTGGTGGTTATGAGAGAGAAGAGCCCATGCCAGACAAAATAATCAACAGTTTGGTAAGCAATCATAATGCAAATGAAGCTCACCAAATTCAAGCACTAACTTATGCCCCGGGAAACGAAGATGCAGCGAGAAATGTGGACACCACGAGTCAGTGGAACAACGTGAAGGCTGAAAGCACAAGGCTATCAGGCAATGATCAATTCCAACCCATGTTAAGGAAAGCTGAATTCGCTCACATATATCAGGAACGATGCGGGGTACTTTTATTGCCCTTGGTAAGTCAAGCCTGGTTCTCATTAACGTCGAGATATAAATCTAACGTTAGATTAGAGCGAAAGTGTATTCTACGGTTTTGTTTTCAGGTAAATTTGCGGCAAACTCTCAGAAATCTTCTGTGGGAAGCTGTGTTGGAAGCTTGTTCTAGAATCAGGTGCTGGTGTACCTGAAGCGAATACCATTCGAGATTTCTTGGGACGCGATCCAAGCAGCAAAGCCTATCACCCTGAGCTTCTGGGTAGCTCTCAATAATCTTACCGCATGTCAGTAACGGGTCACGTCAGATCCTATGTCTGATGCAATGTGTCGACATAGAACATTACAGTGATATCAAAAGCACATTCTACTTGAGTGTGGAAAGTTACTCGCAATGTAAGTAGTCACATGAAACTGGGAGAGCAGAAAGGTTCCAGACTTTTCGTCGTGATATTACTGCAATCCGGACATATCTTCGCTCTCTAATCTCTGGTGACCATGGTAGGCGCAGGGAGGTTTAGACAACCCGCTTCAAGAGTTCGCACGCGATGAACCCCCCAACGGAAACATTATCGCTCGGACAATTATATCCTCGTCCATTGAACGCTTCTCCATCACCGGAACATGTTAATATACAGATGGGCTTGTCAGCCAGCAACAAGAATGGACAAACGCCAAATAAACAACAAGCATCCCCATCCGCTTGCGCGATGTGTTTGTCCAACACTTTTTACATCGATTGAGGAAGACAACAATTTTTTAGAACCCCTTTCACCCGAAAATGGATAATGAGTACAACAACGTGTCGTAATTGAAACCGTGGGAACTCTGGTCGCCAGTTGTTGGTTGCTGGTAAAGCTGACGGATTCGGTACGGCGACGGGTTGAACTTCGAACGTCGTGGAGGTGGTGGTTGAATGTACGATGGAAGTCCATGTAGAGTGGAGACGACTCAAACATAATCCACAGCGCCGATTATCATACATGGGACAACCAGGATCAAAACCTGCAGCTAGAGGGGTGCCGGCAAGATCATTGGCCGCACTTCGATCTGGAAGTTGACATTGAGGAATGACTTCAATGTTTTCCAGAGTGCTGTTTCCAGTCGAAGAACATATGCTGTCGTCCTATATTACTTGAGCGATGTAAGAATTTGGCCACTGGTATCCATAGGAGATGTCCAGGAGACATACCTTGTCCACCTCGGAGGGTTCGGTCATTTGGTGAAGAGATGAAAAATTCTTGTACAGAGAGAGAGCAGCATAAAAAGAAATTCCCGGATCCTATACCATGGAGGTATCTTCGGCGCCATGCCGGCCACTGGAAGGGTCACTCGGGTATGAAGATGAAAAATGTTCCACTCTGTTTGTGGATGGGTTGGACCGGTACCAGAACTGTCGATGTCTTTTGGGCTGTTGAGCAGGTGCTCTAGATCTTCGAAAATGGCCTGAATATTCCAAAGGAAGTAAGAAGTCCTTCTGGCTCCATTGCTTTTCGGTGAAATGAATTCCTATTTACATACTGGAAAGATGCCGGTAAACATGCGTGGTTTGGAGACGAGTGAATCCTGAGGTGATGTTGAGGTGGCCATGATCTCCTCAAAACGTATACTCCATCTATGGGCAACGGCAATGGTAAACCACGGTAGAATATGTATAAATGTACATATATGCTCAAAGATGGGCGTAGCAGCACATAGGAGCCGTTTTTGGTAACCCTTGGACGGGCCGCGTCGTCGGCAGGGTCGGCACTGCCTACCCCCGCAGTAAGCCCTCAAGCTCTCCCGAAGATGACTGTGATGTCTGAGAGCCGAGGGACTCTGGAGATGAGGATCTCTGGGAGTAGTTCATATCCTGTGAGGTATGGTCTGAAGATGGCCGGTTTGCCAAAAATCCTTGAGGGTAGCCTGAGAAGTAGGTGTGCAATGCTCCATGACTGGATGTCCTTGGAATATAGTTCTCTCTGCTTGGGCTTACCATGCGACGGAGCGCAATTCCAGCTGTTTGTGCATAATCATTCAGATCAATATCGCTGTCGTGGACGCTGAAGCCTCGCGAGAGGCGAGATTCCGGCCGTCCCATTTCAGCAATATTGAGAATCAGGAGTTGGTCCATTTCTAGGCTTCTTTCCCTGGGGCGGTGTAGTTCGTCCGATCGGACTGATCTCGGTACTCCTGTGGGGCCGCGGAAGGCATTGGAATGTCCTTCTTCCATGTCTACCTCTGGAACTGGGTCTTTGAATGCTTCATGGAGTCTGGGCAGAGAGAATGCCGTCAAGAGGTACAGCAGGCAAAGGGCAATTGGAATCCAGGGGGTGAGTTCTTTCAAAGAGCTTCGTGCGGATGAGAACGCTGCAATTCCGAAAATGGCCGCCAAAATCAAAGTGAATGGGCCATAACTGGAAAGTCAAGTCAAGTCAGTGCTTTGTCTCGATGGTGACGATTTCGGAAGTGTAGTTACGTCTTGACTTCGGCAAGGTGCTGCAGAAGGAATGCTGTGGACGAGACGAAGAATATGAAGACATCTCTGGATGACACAGTTAAAGTTACTGGAGTAGGTCGTGGGGGTTCACTGCACTCACGGGAACCAGATCTTTCGGAGTTCAAACAAAATTGGCGAGACCATGGCGGAACTCGCCATGCACCCAAGAGGTACGATAGCTTTTAACATCTTGGCCACTTCTCTGTCTATTGGATACGCGACACGAAAGGAGTTCATTGTCGTTAATCAATCAATGATTTGGTTCTCGGGAACAAAACAAAGCGGTAGTTTCAGAATAAGAATTTCGCGAAGGTTCGGAAAACAAACGTAGTGCAATGAGTTTGAGAATCAAGTAGGAGCTAGTTCCTTTCTTGTAGTGACGATTGTCTCGGGTTAGGTTGCAAGACTTTAAACTTTTGGGTCTCAATTGTGGTCTCAATTGTGGTCTTCCCACCTTCTTATGTCTCTGGTGTTCCTGGATGCGGAGACCGAGCTAGCCTCCGCAATCAGAGAGGCAGATTCACGATACCGAAAGGGCATCTTCTGGTTAGGTATCGATGCATATGCGGAGGTCAGAAACATCGCGCCTTACCACAACTTCTGACCTGAGGACAATGTCATTGGTATGAGAAGCAGATATCCCGCGGGGTGTACGTTGAACCACGCAATACCTGAGGTGCAAAGGCTTTGGATGTCTCAGATTCTATCCTCTCACAATCCTGCACTATCATATTTCTTTTTGTACAACCTCGTATTTTTGCGGACGAACAGTCTGCCTTGGGTTGCCGTGTCAGCCTTGCTTGTATGCAGCAAAAACTCATGTATTTATTGGTGGCTTTCGGTGAGCAGGTTCGCTAAGGCCTTGGGTTTGCGTTGGGCATCAGCCTCGCCGAACGCCTGGGGATTTCTTGAGGCCCGACGTCTGCCTGGACACAAATCAGACCACTCCAATCAGGATCTCTTTCAAACAAAAGGCTGTGATTTTATGAGCTAATGCAGTCCATCAAGTCTCTTCATGCGCTTCGCCGGGGTAGAATCGGACCGCCGTGCACGCCCGGTTTGATAGACAGGGCAACAGCCTGATGGGGCAAGTGCTGGCCACAGTCATGTCATGGGCAACATGAGCGTTGATATTTGGAGGCATTGCAGTTATCTATATCTCAAGACACCCTCAGCCTCTCCATTGTTTCCAGCCTGATAGCAGGCTGCCATCTACCCAAGAGGTGTTAAATAGTCTGATAAAGTCTCCCAAAGACACACTGGTGTCAGAGCAATCATGGCAAGCATATTCTATGTCGAAATTCTACAATCAAGTCGACCTTTCAAACATATATCCCCTTCCGCCATTGTATGCCGACGATCCACCGCCATACAAGAGCGCACAGGAAACCGGGTACAGCAACATTGCTCATTTCAGACACTTGCAACATGTTGGGAGCTCCTATTTGCAACATTCTGCTCGCTCCTCTGCTCGTCATATGCCATTCATCATGACGAATCTGTCTGTATCCTAGTTTCCTCTAAGCACGTTCACTTTGCTCACAACAAATAGGGCATCATTTCGAGAGGAGCAGAGTCACAAACCATATTCATCGACACGAGCTATTTTGCATTCATATTGAATCCATCACCCACTCTGATGCTCTTCGCATGCCTCATTCTCGGCTGCTCAATCTCCTCATTTGCCTACCGGCGCCAGCAAAAAGACAGATACCAATCCCTGATCTTCGTACTCGCCATAACCACCTCTACTATATTTGGACTCTCGTTAGGAATAAATGCCAATCTGATAATGCTGGGTCTCATACCCTGGGCACTATGTTTCGCGATGGCCTGCAGCGTTGCCGTTCACTGGGCCGTAAGACGCTGTACTCGTGGCACATACACTCGCATCCAATGTTGTGAAATCGGCGAGAAAGAAGCACAGCCACTTCCCAGCGAGAAGCAGTAAGGATTCAGATCCCGGGGGCGGTCTGCGACTCTATACTCGTGCCAAGTTTGTGTTTGTTGGTAAAATCTGCACCTGTAAACTGCTTTTGAGGTGCAGAAGTTAACCAAGCCTAGGTACTGGATATACCTACCAAGTGAGGCACATGGTCTCATGCAATTTGCAGCTCAAGTGGACTTTCCATATCTCCGGTGGTGGCGTCCCCGGATCCATTTATCTCGCTTGTCCCGGGATGTTTTATCCCAGGATGGGCGAGATGGATCCGTATACGTTGGCGGCTTTCTCGTCATAATTTAACGGTCTTTAAGCAAAATGACATTGACCAGTCACACGTTTTCTGTACAAGGCTGGGCCAGTAATTCGGACAAGCCCAGTACAGAACCCCGAAAAGTTATTTTCTTAGCTATCTTATGTATTTGGAAATATGATTACCGTCCGTCATGGACTTTAGAAGACATATGGTATCTTCTCGATTAATCGCTCGCCCTCCTGAATCTCTAAAATATCCTCACTTGCGAGGCTTGAGGATGTTCTGGCACAACTCGAGGCGTGATCATCATCGTAGACAACCGGTTTTATCTGATAGACAGTGCATCAAGCTTTGACAACCCCAAACCAAACCAAACCCATCACTCCACCCAACAGAATCGCCAACGGCGCACTCAGCCCAAACCAAGCCCCACCCACAAAGCTTGTGGCCGTAACAGCAACCCACCACGGATCTCTCCCAAGAGGACTCCCGCTCTGATTCTCCGCATCCACAAAGCCAATCTGCCACAACTTGTACACAGCCGTAAAAACCAACCCCACAGCCCCAGCATTCACGCCCCTCAGGATCGAAAGTAACCACCTCCTTGACCTCAACACCCTCCACAACCCCATCACTCCCGTTACAATAACAATCCCCGGAGTGAAAATCCCAATGAAGGCGATGACTGCCCCGGCGAATGAGGGTAATGATGTACCAGCTGTAGCTAACGAGCCGAGATAAACTGAGAAGTTGAAGTTTGGTCCGGGGAAGGATTGGATGAGTGCTAGACCCAGCAGGAAGTCTCGTGGTGAGACCCAGCCTTCGGCGACGATATATTCGCGGAGGAGAGGGATGACGACGGGTCCGCCTCCGAAGATTATCGTTCCTGCTAAGTAGAGGTTTGCGAAGAGGGAGAGGCCGCGAGGGGGTGTCTTCAGGAGAGCGCGGAGGATCATGATGGCTACGAAGGAGAGGATGAAGATGGCAATGATGTAAATGCCCGTTTTCCAAGTGATGAGCTTAAGTTCCACGGTTGGGGGAACGACTCGATCTGTTGAATCTGCATTTGTAGGATTTGACGAGGACGGATTCAAGGTGGAGATGGGCGTGCCATTTTGATCCGAGACTGGTCCGCGACGGGAGCGGAGGCTCTGTTCTGCCTCTTGGTCCGTTGCTGATGTTGGTCGAGTTGAAGATGAAACCGCGACTCCTTGCTCAGCAACTCCTCCCTCTCTAACTACCTCTCTTGGACTTTGATGAGGCCAAACTACCTGTGCCAAAGCATGTGGCCACCGATAATCCCATACCAACGTAGCGACGCCTGCACCCGCCATTAGGACAGGAAAATACCACAAACGCGTATACAACATGCCTGCGACACCACCGAGAAATACAAGCAAACGGGTTAGTTTATCGGTGATGGCTTTATCTGCCAGTTGTACAGCCGCGAGAGCAATGATTCCCACTGTTGCGGCATTGAGGCCGGAGAGGAGGGCGTAAACTGGTGGAGGGAGAGTATCTCCTATGCGTGAGACACCGAGGGAGAGGCCGTACATTGCTATTGCTCCAGGAAGACTGCATTATCAATTGGCGAGTTGGAAATAAAATGAGGGGGTATACGTACCACCACAGGAAGAATGCTAAGATTGCTCCTAGAAAGCCACCATGGATATAGTTCACAGTGTACAGCATCTTGGTACTAGCTGGACCGGGCAGAGCTTGACTGAGAGCAAATATCTCTTGATACTGCAAAATTCTCACCGGTCAGTTTTACGGTATCTCAAAGGTATCACAACAAATAAAATTAGTTATACATACCAACTGCTCATCAATCCAATTGTTCCTCTCCACGAATTTCTTATGCATCTGAAAGACATGTCAGCACAATTCTTGAGCGCAGATGAGTCAAGTCGAAAAGTAAAAAGTTGTAAATTAAACACGAACAGACATACGGATACATTTATGAAATTTGAAACAAAAATAGTGTGTTTACAATTTGAAAATGTACAGGTGGCCCTCCGAACGCTGTGAAGCCCAAATGCCAATTCTTCGCGAAGACATCTTTAGTCTGCTCCCAGATCTCCGGTGCATTGCGCTGGAGATCATTGAGAGACTGCCATGGCGTTTGGAACGGGATACGCGTCATACTTGTTGATACACGTTACACGGCGTCGTATGAAGAGGAGAAAACATATTTTGAGAAGGGAATTGGACGTGAGGTGCTTTGACTTGGGAGGATGAGATGAGCCAATAGCGGCGTGTCTTGGAACTTGCGTCTTTCCACGTGATGTGACATTCTTTGAAATTGTAACTGGAATGAGAGTACCGAATACAGAACTTGCAAATTTGCAGGGGTTCCAAGAGAAGTATTGGCCTTTTGATACAGTTTGTAAGATCCCAGCCAGAGTTGAGAACTACTCCGACGGGTGCTGTCTTGGCAGTCAACATAAAAATCCGAACTTCGCTAACCCCGTTTGTCCACGATTTACAACAGAAAAGAGAAACTGGAAATCAAGCGCAAGCTTTCGAAAACGCATAATGATCAGATACGAACGCCTCTTCACTCGGTATTCAAGGAAAGCAAATGTCGGAAAAGGCAATAGGCACAGATCAGCGACATGAGTAGAAGCGACATCAGTACGATCGTGGGTATTTTTGGTCTTTCTACTCTATCATTCAGAAACCTTTAGTTTTTCCAAAGTCTCTTCAGTGTTTGGTCCAACAGTTACTTTTTCAGCGCCTGCGCCCTCGACACTTCCATCTGGCTGAGCAACAGCACATTTCTTTGCAGCTGCAGCGGCGGCGGCAGCAGCTCGCTTGGCTGGGTCTCCCTTGTCCTTGACTTTCTTGACTTTAACAGCTGCTTTCTCGGGTGGGTAGGCTTTCAGTGCAATTTCTTGCCAGTCTTGAGATGCTTGGTATTCAGCGACGATTGGCTTGAGGATATCGTTGAGGTGGATTGTGAGGGCGGCTTTTAGGAGTTGTGGGGTGAGCTGGAGAAGGTTAGTGATGGGTCCACAAGATGAACATAGTAGTACTTACGATATCGGCAGTGTAGTCTTCCTTCAACTTCTCAACCGATGTGTAGAGGAGTGGCTCGTCGTCTCGTCTTGGTACTGTGAACGTGGGTTTCGAGTCCTTCAAGGCAAGTGCACGGAAAATGACATGCTCTACGAACGCAATGACTCCGTTACCCTCAACCTCCTTTGGTACACACTTCGCCTTCTTCAATTTCTTCTCAACGGCCGCCGGATCATCCAGAACATCAATCTTGGAATCTGGATCGCTAGCGCTCATCTTCGCAGCCTCGCCCAAACCTGGTACCATCGAGTTCATCAAATGTGCCCTAACGCTGTAACCAATCTTCGGCAGGTTCTCCATAGCGAACGTGAAGATCTTCCTCTGATCAACACCGCCGAATTGTGCGTCCACATCCAAGTACTGCTCGTCCAAAGCCTGCATGAGAGGGTAGATCAGACCTCCCAGCGTAGGATCATCCGTCTGCTTGACAACCTCCGCACCCGCCTTTTGCGCGACATTGACCCTGGTGATTCCCTCCAACTTGAACCGATCCATAGTATAATCTTTATTCAATTGGTAAGAGCTGCCCAACACGAACTCCAAGCGCGCCAAATCCACACCCACAGCCTTCAACAGCGACTTGATGACCTTCTCGTAGTACTTCGCGCGGTATTCGACGAGCTCGAGAGGGGCCTTCATGTTGTCCAGGTAGCCGTGAATATCTGCCAGGAGGATCTTGACGTGACATCCTGCCGCGAGAAGCTCTGCCACCTTCATCATGGGCACGAAGTAGCCGCAGTGGGGTCGTCCTGTCGTTGCGGTTCCCCAGTAGACCTTGAGAGGGCGTTTCTCTTTAAGGATGACATTGTCAATGATTTCGGGGTTGAGAACTTCGGCGAGATTGGCCTTGATCAGGGCAATCGAATCCTCGGGACTCATTGTTGAGGCCATGTTGTGCTGTTGTTGTAGAGAGGTTGTGCTGTTGTTGACTCATGGCCATTTGGACGTGGTTTTGTGTGGGGAATTTTTGGAGGGGTAAATGGCACGTGACTGGACACAAAGAAAGGGGGTCTCAAATGTTTTCTTGTCTTCGTTTATGTCTTTTTTGTTTTCATCCGGAGTTTTTGGATATGTCTTGAGACACACATCTTTCTAGACACAGAAGAATCTTCGATGTTGATATTCGATAGTGTATGTGGCCGCAAACGGAGGTTTCTCTGTGAGGAAACGTGGCACTGCACTTTGGTAAGTCAACACATCGCCTCTTCTGGAGTAAACAAAGATCGGACCCTTCAACAGCTACATCAACTCTGTCGGTATTTCACAGGAGATGCCTTTCCTAAAGATAACGGGACTGCACGCTTACTTGATCTTCGCTGTCATAAATCTCTTGGCCATATCAGTCGAACATTTCATAACGCATAGCCGTTTGCTGACTCAAAATAAATATAAATACACATCACACCAGCCACCCAAGTACAGGTCAGTGTCCAGCTCACGGCTTTTAAATTCCAGCAGTTTGGCTGACCCTTATTCAGCAATCGGAATTGAGCTGGGCAGGAACTATTCCCGTGTTGCAGTATTCAGAGACCTGTCTTCGAGATTATCATCGACAAGCAAGGTCGTAATAAGATACCGTTTGGCTTCGAAGTAGAAGATTGTAATAATAATGGTGTGACAACTAATCTTCGAGACTTTAGGTAAGTCTACTAGAATCGCAATTTGAAAACAGCAAGCTGATTAGGATGCTAGTCCCTTCCTCGGACGCGAATGGTCTAACCCAGAGTTTCAGGCCAGCATCGAGAATATCCCTTACGATGTCGCGGCCAAAGACGGCAAAGTCATTCTGAGAGTGCCCATTCATAGAAGAGATACCTATCTCACAGCCGAAGAGATCTTGTCGCTTCACTTGACACATCTGAAACATATCGCCGAAGTGTATTTCAACCAGATAGTCACCGAAGCCGTTATGTCAGTTCCATTCTACTTCAACTATACCCAGACAGAAGCAGTTAATCGCGCCGCTCTATCAGCAGGACTGAACGTACAGAGTCTTGTCAGCGAGTTCAGGGCTGTCGACGATGCTTATCCCACCAATTCCATAATCACTCAACATGGCAAAGGAGAACACAATGTCCCAGATTACTTTCTGAAATGTAGTATCGGCGACGACTGGTTAAGCATGTCTGTCAAAAACTCCCTACGGCATAACCACCGGATACTTGGGTCCTTAGGCGAAACAGTCTCGCGGGATGATTTCGATTTCGAATGGAGCAATGCCAGAATTTTGAGCGTTCTCGAGCGTATCCTGAAAACGGTACAAATCAGCTGGGAGAACATCACCGCCATTGTCATTACCGGAGAATCACCACATGTCGGTAATCTAAAGTTAACAATAGAGAGTGTATTCTCTGTGGACAAGATCCTCAAAAGTGAGTTGTTCGGATACAACCAGGCTGTTGTCTATGGGGTTGCATCAATGGCGTACTGGATATCCGCGTACCAGGAAGATGAATGCGTATATCTTTTGGATACAACTCCGCTAGATCTAGGAGTACAGGTCCAAGAAGATATATTTGTGAAAGTAATTTCTAAAGATATTCCGATCCCAGTCGCCAAGACCCGCGTCGTGACTGCAACGACAAACGATGACGGAAACGTCGTAATCAATGTGTACCAAGGGACAAGTTCGGCCGCGAGTGAGAATGATTTCGTAGTTCGGATCGAATTCGTTACGCTTTCGATGGGACCAGGCGTTGAAGTGGAAGTCGAGGCGATATCCAGGTGGATTTTTACGGGATCTTGACTGTTGTGGGAACTGAAAGGTAAAGTAGGAGCACGAAAAAGGCATCGTTTGTTGTATCTACTACTGCGAATATCACACCAGCACCAACGGATCTGGAAGAATGATCATTCCATTTCCTTGGTCCTGGGGTAGCTGATGAGTCTGTAAGCGACGCTCCTCGTTTCGCAAATATGAGCGCTGTGATCGATGTCTGGAATCAGTAACGTACCTTACCGTGCTCAGAGACCCGGAACCCGATTTTACAATCAGCTAAACTTGTCATGTTCAGATTAATGTAATTGTCATTTATCCCGACCAGTTCGCCATCATGATTGACAAGGCTCCGCGTTGGGCTTTTTTCGACCACGCTGAGGCTGAGCAAGCCACGCTTCACTAACCTCTGGAAACCCCTCATCCCCTCAACCTACCCATTCCATCCAACTTCTGCTTTCAACTATCATTTCCGACCTTCTATCGTCTTGAATCTCGATCACCATGTCCTTTGGTTTCTCGGCGAGCGATTCCGTCCTCCTTGTCCAACTAGCACACAGAACGTTCCGTAATTGCTTGAAGGCTGGCGATGAATACGCTGAGATAGCCTGCGAGGTCCGCTGCTTGTACAGTGTCTTGAGGACCCTTCGAACGGAGGCGCAAAATCCAGAATCCAAAATCTTCAAGCAGGATCCAGCGTCTACGAAACAATTACTCGCCACGGCTGACGGCTGTAGGAATGTGCTTGATGGCCTTGACTTCGTGTTGGAGAAGTATGAGGGGCTCAAGCCTGATGGACGGGCGAGGGGAGGAATGAAGTTCTGGCAGCGTCTCAGGTTCGTGTCGAAGGCGGAAGAGCTGGGTGTGATCCGCGGCAAGCTGGTTACTTATACTTCGACGATATCCATCCTCATTGACACAATGCAAATCCAAGCTGCGGATCGAGTCGAAGGAAAGATCGATACTGGCTTTACCGAGATGACGGGTCAATTCGCCAAGATGAGGAGGGATATATACACCATCGCTTCTGATCATAGGGTAAAAGAGCGGCTGGGTGCTGGAATGTCCTCACTGTCTTTGTCAACTTTCGCTGCTAATGACAAAGTTGTGTGGCAGGACTTCCGCCGTCAGTTACGTCAGAGAGGCTATGGAAGCCAAAGTCTTGCCAGGCATAAGCATATCCTCATAGCATACATGCTTCAGTTGGATGGGAGTGGCTTGCTTGACATTGACCAGAGTGGACCGATGCCTCCACTAGTCAGTGGACAGAGGATGGAAACCCGACAAATAACCGATTCAACAGACACCCCGGCCGCGGTGCAAGTGGCAGACCTCATGGTGGGCCATGAATCCCCCCATGATATGGACTCGGGGGATGAGAAAGCATCTCCTCTTGAACATGGCTCGATCTCTCGTAAACAGGACAGCTCATCGGTAATCCGTACTGATACGGCACCAGGAGAGTTGCTACACGAACACGTCAGTAGCAGCCAAGGAAGCTGTGCTCGGCCTGATTCTCCTGGTGCTAAAACTCCAAAGCTTACTTTCCGAGAGGTAATGGAAAAGCATTCAGAGAATTACGTCAACAAAAGAGCGTCCAATTCAGCCAAAGGTGATGCAACGTCAGCGATTCTCATAGATATTCTGAAACGCTGGAAGAAAAACTCCAGAGAACCCCCAATCAGGCACGTTACACGTGGCTCTCTCGATTTCTTCTTAGCGCGTGTGTTCTTGAAACCCGTCGCGAGTTATATACCGAATATGATTTAGATTTATGTGTGCATCGGCTACTGAGCCAAAATGAGATTGAAGAATACATAGCCGAGACGGCGATACATCGAGGACGTAAGTTGAACCAAGACACATCACATTCCTGCTAGAATCCCTTCTGTTCTTCTCCAAGTCTAATGCGTAACAGTGTCTGCGCAATCCATCTTGCATCATCTATTTCCTCGTAGTCATATTACGGCACCTCCAATCAAACAAACACCGTTTCCGCTCGTTACACGTACCGATCGGGGGTTACTCAGCCGCAGAGCATTGCAATCGCTCAACAAAGAGTTTGTCAAATTTTCCAGGTCAACAATAGTCTTTAGCGGCCTCCAGGAAGAGGAACTCGCGGATTGTATCAAGGAAACTAACAAGATAAGACGTAAATACACAAGAGATCTCTTTGCACTCCCCGACATATGTGTGGTGTGTCTTGCTGTGCACAGCTGCGATTCGGTGCGGCTGACATCGAAAGGTCCCACAAAGCCTTTGCCACCACGGTATCCCGACTTTGACCAGGAAGGAAATACCACAGTAGTTCACCGAATTTATGTCATGAATGGTCGTTTAGTATTGTCTAATCGCTATCTGGACGAGACTCCTGTCGAAGAAGTAGATGTGGATGATATATCCGAGGTCCCCATTATCGATCTCGGGGATCTAATTTCGTACATGGCGCTACCTGAGGGCCTGTAGATGCTTAGCTTCAATCTAGTCAAGGCCTCTTAACTATTTGCTCTACCAAGGCTGTTGATTTCAATGCGGACATCTGAGAGGCACTTCCACCTTTTTTGAGCCTTGACTAGTCAATTCATTTCTACAGAATAGGAAAATATTCTGTAAAGACCCTGCGACAGTCTCGAGGCCATCAAAACGACGTTCTCAAGCAGTCCAACGATCATGAGCCCTTTGCCTGTCTTTTTAGTTCGCAAAACATCGACGAAAGATTCGCAGAGCGTTGAGCATGTGCTGTACATTGGTAGCTTGTAATTCAATTATGACAAGGCGAGGATCTTGGTGGTGATATTAGGCTGACTCGTGCTAATATCGTGAGGGTGCTGGGTGTACTTGTGCAGCATGCCTAGGCTGCTTGGTTGTTGGCTTTGTTTGGGAAACCCCCTTGCTTCATAGTCGATTCTCCCTCGTTATAGCAATATCAAAAGACGCGACAGAATCGAATAGGGTTCGGAACTGAGGACTAGATTGGGTTGGATAGAATATAGACCGGGAACTTCTGATTGATGTCTGGTGGTCGGCTCTTGAAAACGGTATACTACAGTAATTATACACCGGCCCTTCATCTCACAACTTACTCCCCCTCCCCTCCAACCTGTCCTTCCTCCTCCTCTCAATTCCCCAACTACCAACCACCTGCATAGCCTCCTTACCACCACTCTCAACCCTCTCATCCCTTAGCACACCAGCAAGGCATTTCCACGGATCTCTCGCACCGCCCCACTTCAGAACCTCATCCTTGAACCTTTCACCATTACCCCTCGCTAACCCACCACCATCTCTTCCACCCTGAAAAACCTTCTGCCAAATCCTCTCAGCTAAGACCCTGTCAAACAAGTAGCTGTAGTACGATCCACCGTAGCCGAACAAATGTCCGAAGAATCCCTGCCACGATGTCCCAGCTGGGTCAGGAGGCATGGCTCCATGTTGGCGCTGCAGAGAATGGTAGGTTTCTGTGGTGTTGAAGGATGGGTTGAGAGGGAGAGATGAGTGGCATGCTTGGTCGAGGAGTGAGAGGATGAGTTGGTTTTCGGTATCTACGCCTTCGAATTTCTTGTCGAGCGCTAATTTCTCCGCGACCATCTCATATGGAAGTGGTTGGTCTGTCTCGTAATGACTAGCGAAGAGCGTGAGGACCAAAGGATCGGCTGCGAAGTGCTCCATGATAATAGATGGCAATTCCGCGAAATCGGTAGCACATCTTGTGCCGGACACTTCTTGGAAATTGGTGCGGCCCAGGATGGAGTGGATGGCGTGACCCATTTCGTGGAAGAGAGTGGTGACTTCGTTGAAGCTCAGAAGTGAGGGCTTTTTCGAGCCTGCCGTAGTGGCGAAGTTGCAAATCAGTGCGATTATGGGGAGTTGCATGACACCGTTCGAGGTTTTTGAGAACGCCATACCATCGTTGGCAGCTTGTTCTGCGGACTCGAAAAGGGGGTTGGCAATTGCTGCCGCCTCTTGAATTTCCCCATCTCGTATGCGTCGAGAGCACCGAATTGTGAAGTGTGCTGGGTTTGGTGATTTGCCTTGCCGGGCAAATAGGTCACAGTACATTACTGCTACATGTCCATCTGTCTCGGATATGATATCTAGAGTCCGAACATCGGAATTCCATGTTTCTCCTGGGAGGTTCTCCCGAGGCACGAATCTGACCCCATAGAGTCGAGTAAAGAGCCTTGAAATGCCTTGCATCACTCTTCCAAGTGAAAAGTATGAAGAAAGAAAATCTGAATTTCGTAACCGCGACGGCACGGAAGCGAGAACTTGTGACATGTAGAACTCCTTGTCCCAAGGTTCTAGAGTTGCGTTTGGATTCCTGGTATATGACTTCTTGGCAGCCAACAAATCGGCCAAACAAGATTCAACATGATGTCGATTATCTTTCGCTAATTCCTGCAGGAATCCATTAACAGCCTCGGGCGTCTTCGCCATCTTGTCCTCTAGGGACATATGTGCATAGCTTTGAAATTTGGAAAGCTTCGCTAGCTCGGCCCGCTTGGCCATGAGAGACTGAAGCCTCGAGAGAGAGCTTTTCGATGATGTCCGACTAGCTGCAAAGATCTGCCTCCTCACATTTTCATCGTAGACAGTGTGCAATGCAGCGCTAGCAGGCTCAGCTATGGTTGGGAGGGTGACTTGGCCCCAGCGCGTGAACTCTTTTACCAGCATCGGGTCCATTCCATACAAGCTGCTACTCTTGAACGTGAGGTATTTCTGCGCCGGCTCCATATAATTCACGAAATCTGACCCCACTTGACTGATCTCCTGGGACAGCTTCACAAATTTCTCCTTGTCGCCTTGGGGTAGATCGATAGCTGATTTGGCAAAATCCCTCTTCAGAATCCCGGCAACCAGCTGCTCCTCTTCACCCCATGCAGATCCAGCTGTCTGTATAGCAATATCCAATTGCCGCGCCAATCCCGTGGTTGTATTTAAAACATTCATATATTCGTACATCATAGCATAAGCCTTCGTTGCAGCTTCATTGATCCTCGGGTCCGGATGTGTAGCCTTGACAAAGTCCGAAAGATCAATAATTCGGCATAGCAAGTCACTGAGCCTCTCCAGGTCCTTGACCACATGTTCGTATTCCTCTGTGCTTGAAGCTGCCAGGATCTTCGCCACTACCCTCTTCGCCTTTTCTAGACTTGTATTCGCAAACTGCTCGAAGCCTTGAGGGCTTGTCAGGTATCGATTCTGGAACAGTCCAGCATGGCTTCCTGACTTCGAGGACTGGGAGTAGTCCCTCCAGAAACCCGGCGAGTCGAATATTTGGCCCAGCGTCTTATCGTCATGCTGCGATCCAGGAGTCGTAGGATCCAAAACTACCTGTCCACGAGCAGGCTTGAATCCCAGCACAACGGGGTCTTCGAGAGGCGGCGTTGGAGGAACGGCCTGAATATGATTACGTCGGATTCGAGGAGGGAGTTGGCGACTGATGCATCTCGAATATATCCATGGTCGAGGAATTGCCGATTTGAACATTCCTCCCAGTGTTGAAAATATATACAGAGGAGTCGAAGGTTGGAGGTTTGTGAATGTTGACAGCCTTGCGAGTTGTGCCGAGGGAATAGAAAATATTTATGCAGAGCCTTCCGCTTATGCAGGTCTTGCATAAAAACACATGAGCGGAACTCAACATCCAAGCTTGAACAGGATCCGGTTTATCAACCTCACTCCACTCCGCAATTGAACGCCCACGCCGTCGCCAATTGAGTTATGGCTTCCAGATTATTGCTGCGGCAGGTAAGTACAGTATACCATTCAATTGACTGTCTGCTAACAAGAACAGCGCGTTGCGCCTGTGGCTACTGGCGCCATCATTGCTGGCATAGCTCTTTTCCCAAAGAACGTCCACGCAGAGGCTCCAGAAGCATCCAATAATGTATATATCACCATCTAAGCCTCGCTTCCAGCTTCCTCTAACATTATCCGCAGGCCAAGAAGCCTATCTACGACGACTTCGAGATCCCAGCGGCGCCCACCAAATCCCTCCCTTCCTCCGAATCAACCTCAGAACCCACAAAGTCCACATCACCTACGCCCACCGACCGACTTGCAGCACAGATCAGAAAGACCAGACTCTTCCTCTACAACCATGTCGCAGCAGCAGAGAACAAGGTTAATGAGCTGATGGATTCCGCCCTGCATCTCGAAGATAGCTTCACTAGCACGGTAGCTTCACTAGCGCCTTCACCTCAGTCCGGCGAGAAGCTCATGCCAGGAACATTATATGTACTGGTGGCAGCTATGACTGGTAGCATTGTGTCGCGTAACCGCAACATTGTTCTCAGAGGGGCTATTCCGTTGGCTGTTGGAATTGGCGCTGGTTGGGTGGTTCTGCCGGTTACAATGCGCAATGTCTCAGATTTGCTGTGGAAGTACGAACAGAGGTTCCCAGCAATTGCGGATGGACATATCAGGACGAGAGAAGGTGTCGAGAAGGCGTGGAGAATGGCGAGAATTCATACTCAGCAGGCAGTCAACATTGTGGATGATAAAGTCAGTGGGGGAAGAGCGGTGGTTGAGGACTGGGTTAAGAAGGGGAAATGAATGAGGGGTTGAGACATGTAGATGTGTTCTCTGTACAAACAATAGAATGTTCTTTTTGTTAAGTTGGCGGTTGGACCGATGTGGTGTTCTTAAATCTGGAAGTCAAAGAATCTTTGAAGCACTGAATTACACCAAGCAAGCGTTGTTCAAACAAAGGTCACATATTCCCAGCGATCTTGCTGTGTCTTTTTTCTCTTCTACTTGAAACGAAATCTACAGAGGATATGTAGACCCAGGTTGCATGTCATATCTGCATCGGCATTTCATCCATTCTCACCCATTTGTCACTCTCATCTCCAACCTCCAGCTTCTTGTTTTGCTCTCCAGCATTCTCTTTCGTATTTTCTTCCTCTTCATTACCTCCTTCCATTTCACTCTCCTCGTCCTCACTCTCCTAATCCACAATCAAATCTCCCCTATCATCCCAATGTCCTACCTTCTCCCCCTTCTCCACTATGCCCTCCACCTCTTCTACCATACTAGCCACCCAATCCCAACCCCAATGGTTCGTCACATGCCAATACTGATACTCACCCTCTCCAACATCCCCTCGTTTGACAATATCCTTCCACATCCTGTGCGGAATGTTATAATATCTATACTCCTCACTCTCCTCTCCACTTATCATTTGGATCATATCGTGCGACGTCTCTTGAGAGAGATCGATTTCACGTCTGTAGAAATCCCCAGCATGGTGCTCCAGTTCGGTTTCTCCACCGTCGAAGAACATAGACTCAATACCTGCTAGTCCACCAGCGAGGAAGAGGTAGCCGCCTTTGAACCTGTTTTCTCTGTTAGTATTTTGGCTTCACTGCCCTACAACTCCTTTTCCGAAATTATAGACAAGAAGGACTTACCCATCGGAAACCCTACACATTTCCTTGAAATCCCTTGGCAACTCCCCCAATTTCTTCTCAGCCTCCTCTATCTCCTCCTCACTAGCTGGCTCATTCAAAACCCCCCTCCAAGAAGAAACTCCCTTCTCTCTATACTCCCTCTATTAACCTTCCAAGCTCCTCTCGCCAGCCTCTCCAACAGCCCTTTCCAAGTAACTTTCTCTGGAGCCAAACTCCACTGCCTCCCTTCCTTAGCTCTCAACTTCAACGCCCCAATCACACCCTTAACAAGTACTTCCGTATCTCCCTCCGTGATAAAATACGCATTCCCCTCCTTCCCCTTCTCATTCAACAGAGGTAAAACATCCCAAATCCCCGGAATCATCAAAAACTCCTCCAACGGACCCCCCCCCCCCCATTACAAAACCCATCCTGACACAAGGCCACGCTCAAAATCCCCCTCGCGATATCCAACTCTCCAAGTCGAATCGCCAACTCAACCGGTAATCTCTTATACAACAATGAGCAATATCTCCGACACTTCGCCTCCTTACTCCCGTCATACTCGCCCTTCTTCACCGGCAACGCATACAATTTCAACGCCGCATCAAGCGCCTCTTGCATTCTCGCCAGACTCACATACTCCCCACGGATTTTAGTCTTAGCGAGTAAACGGCTACACATAGCGAGCAACCCTCCCGCCAACAATGTGCATCCTTAGGCTTGCGCAAGTTGCAATGCTCATGCATCCAGCCCGTGAGTGTACATTCCCGAAACTTACCCCATAGTTCATACTCTAACTTCTCTTCAAGGGTTTGGTCCTTGGAGGTGTACAGCGCTGGTGCATTTGCCGGTCTTGGATGAGTTGAGGGGTGGTCGAGCCAGAATGCTTCTAAAGAGTTGTACGTGTCGACTTTGGACTCTTCGTATGGGGAGGGCGGAATGATGAATTGGCCGTGGGTGTAGATTGCTGAGAGGAGAGTGTTGGCTTGGGAGAGGCGATTGGAGAGGATGAGGAGTTGGGCGAGGTGCAGTGATTGTCGGATGCCGTCGGATGGGGAGACGGGGTCGAGGAGGGTGAAGATGTGTCTTGAGAGGGGGTAGGGTGTCTATGGACCGGCGTCTATGTTGTGAGGTATTTCGGAGGTGATGTAGTATGTCTCCGTGGCCATTTTGCTTTTGGCAATTTGTGGAAGTTGGGTGAGGTGGGTTTAGAATGTTTTTGGAATGATAAAAAAGATAAGAGTTTGAAATGGTGGGTTGAATTGTCTGGATGATGAACTTCGGAGATATTTTTTCATCTGCTTTGCACTTCTGGCAAGTTTTTATGCTCTGCTTTTATTCTAAAAGATAAGACAGCAGTCAGTTCACGAGGTGGAAGTTGTCATGAAGTTTACAAAGGGGCACAGCATAACGAGGTAAACGAGCTGGTGCCTTGCACTCCCTGCGATCTGCCTACAGTCTCGGAACGTCTATTGGCCAATGGATCTCGAAGTAAACACTCATTTGAAACTTTAAAGTTGAATCTAAACAAGGATCCTCCTGTTTATATCCTTGTATTAGTTTATGTCAACACCCAAAATCTGATTCTGGGCACGAAATACCCTCATTCAACGCATAAATTGCTATCTTGACACGAAGGGGCTGTAGATAATAAACGTTGCTCGAAGTCTTGCTATCGCTCTTTCCTGCCCCCTGTAAATGTAAAATCGAGTCCTGACTTTAGCGAAGGGCGCTAACTTGGTTGTCTCGGTTGTCTTTCGTGACTGCTTCTCCTCGTCTGCTTCCTCTTCTCTTCATAATTTTTGCGGTTTTTCGTAACGATCCATTCAATTGCACAGCATCGTTCCAAGTTTGGTCCTCCTGTACGATGATAGTAACAGAAACAGCAGTAGCTATTTCATTCGGTAGTAGTGTTCAACCTTCTAGCTTCGAGCTTCGAGTCTCTCGACATCCAGCCGACGTCCCGGGCCCAGCCACGACACTCCAGTGAGAGTCGATATATTCTAGGAAGAAGCTGCATTGCAGGCCTCCGAGTCAACTCTATAGGAAGACCCTGCTCTTTCTCCCGCCTACCATCGACCTCAATGAGAGTAGTTTTAAAAGCTGGTTAAGATAGACGGTGGCTTGCAGCTGCTTGGCAAGAGCCAGAGCACTGACCGAACTCCCTGGGCTTGTCCGGACATCAGATGCACTGATGATAATATGGGAGGCCACCAATCATTGAATTTGCGCATATTATTTCTGTTATATGTTCGTGTTCGTTCGCTCGTTCATCTCTCATTGTAGTCGGGCGTTTCTTCAAGTTGTGGCTGAAACGACGACGCTGCCTCGTTGATCTGCCATTTCCCATTGGAAGGCCTCTGGTAAGGCGAGCAAGCCCACCCACACTTAAGACTGTTAATTCCGCCCCAGTACGATTAGAAGGCCTCTTATGGATTTTGTGGGTCTCCACTGCCAGACCTTGCGACCCTGAGGTATAAGTAAATGCCTCGCTTTCCTTTCAAACCCCTCTCCTCTCATCAACAACCTCCCATTCTACCTTCTTTGGAAACCACATTTTCGCCGCATATGCGGCTGTCGGCGCCCGTATAGGTAGGCGCCTCTCAATAAAGCCGCGGGTGTTACCGCTACATTGGCGGTGTGCACCTGCGCATCCTCTGCCAAATACTCAACAACTGCTGTGGTTTCTGTTACTCCTCTTCAAAGGACCAGCCAACCGTGGATCCTAGTTCCACACTCCTCCAACCACCACCAAATCTCCAACCACCACCAAATGTATTAGAAACACCCTCTCTGATTGATGTTTCCAAGTGTTCATTCACTTGGGGAGAAGCTGCCGTGGAACGTCACGATGACAGCCCCAACCTGGTTCAACGCGATCGCACCGGGATGGTCTCCGAAAGTCAAATCATCACAGGCGGAGGTGCAGTGCGCAATATTTTCCTTTCCGACTCTTCACCAAACTCTCGTGTTGTATCCCGAGTCTCTAGTCCTTTATTGGATGATGAGAGCGGATATCGTACTTCAATACCACCATATTCGCCAAGCCCAACAAACCCCGATCTGGACGGATCCATACCAACCCAACTTCCGTCGCTATTACCAGCTCGAGGCTCTAATGCTGCACCGAGCATGCATGGCCCTGGCCCTATATCAATGCCGAATGGCGAGTTCATGTGTCCCCAATGTCCAAGAACATTCGATGGGTTTGTCAAAGCAAGGTACACTGCCAATCCCATTTTCATTATTCAAGTTCTAACTCCAAGCAGTCGACATCTCCAAGAGTACCGACACACATATTTCTGTCCAGTGGTTGGTTGTAGATGGAGCTTCCGTCTCCCTAAAGACCTTCGCCGCCACTCGCTTCAACACTCTCATCGACCACGCCGATTCTCTTGTCCCGTGGTTGGGTGCAACCACAAACGTCCTGGATCTGACAACACCTTCAGTCGACCGGATTTGTTGAAGAGACACATGACGAATTTTCATCCATCATACTCTACCACATGAATCAACCTTCAGCATTGCAGTTTTAAATCGGAAAAAATTGAAAGTGAGTTGGCCTCGAGAGATCATTGTACACGTTGATGCAGAGTACTAATTTAACATAGAGCCGCCCCGAAAGACGCGGCAAGATAAATACCAGGCACCAGGAATGAGGGTGCACGTAATCATGAGGTGGATTTCGTTATTTTTTTTGTATCTGGGGATTCGTACCAATCACTGGTACGTGTACGATCCGCAATCAAAGCTGAGCAAAAGTAGCGTTTTGTTCACTCCCCGCGATCGCCATCACTTGGATCTAGAAATAGGCTCAAGAAGGGGGAAAGGCTCTGATTGGTAGGCAAAAGGGTGCATGCTGCTACGTGCACCCGATATACGTGTTCCCTGCTCTGTTCTTCGAGTCCAATCTCGAAGAATGATACGAGAGGGGATTTCTTTTGTTCAAAGGAATAGTTAATTTTTATGCATCTGTGTTACGTCGTGTATGGTATTAGGAATAATTGGGATGGACTCCGCCGCGTTTGGGCACACAAAGGCGACAGCTTTTTTTTTCAAGGGGGGGGGGGGGGGGGTTTTGGACTTTTGACGAATGATGATTGATTTAACGCTGTTTTATCTAGCGGTACATTTGCTTTTCAGAAGTGTTGGTTCATTCACGCCAACAGCTCATTTTGAGATTAGTCTATACTCCTAATGCATTACTTAGTCGAACCTCTGCCTCACACTTGATTCCGCATGGACGAATATTCCTACTTTACTTTATCAGAATATCCGGCGGTGAGGCCACCTGACTACTCGACTGTACTTACAGATAGGTGCAGAGCGATACCAACAAGAAGAATTGCCAACTAAAGTAGAACAGGTACGCCGGAAGAAAATATACCTCCATTTCGGTCGGTGCTACAAAATCCATGTTTTTCCTGCTTGGGTATGCAGACCGACATACCTAGATCTTGTAGCTCTTAAAATTAAGACAAAGTCGCACTTGAGGTTAGTAAGGCTAAGTCCCTTCCAGAAGCTGTTCGAGTCACCTAAGCAGATTCATCTATTCTTCACGTCATGTGGTGTGGTGTGTGTTTACTTCAAATTCCGCCAGGTGTGCCTAGGTAGGTGTCTCTTAGTTGGGCCTGGTATTGACGTAGCAGGACCGTCTGCTTCTTTCGTTTTCTTGTTTTTATCTGTGTTTGTAGGACTTTTAAATTACTCATAACCTAAGGTATGGTGCAGAAGTAAGGTATGGGACAGACCAGCAATCCGGGAACGAAGGCATCGAGGAAATATTTGTGAGCAGCCCTTCAAAAGCCCCATCCCTTTTGTAAGCACTGTCCAAGAACATATGAAGAGAGTCTACGTCACTGTTGCGGTAGATGGGGGCGTCAAGTAGAACTGCCAATGTGTATTTGAATTCATGTTCGCAGGATTCCCTCGTATCAAACACTCAAACTAGGGTATATATGTACTTTCCCAAGCTCCCCAAGCTCCCCTCTTCCATCCAAGTCACTCTCCACCTAAATCGCCACATTCGCACAACTAAAAGCGGGTTTAGTTCCCCCCGAATAATCAGCAATAATCGCCTTAACAGCAGCATATAACCCAGGACCCAGCAAAAACAACCCACAAGCCAAGACAAAAATATGAATAACAGTCATCACACTCCTCCCTGCGCCATTCCATAGTTTCCCCTTATACAATTGCCAATACGCCACAGCGAAGAATATGAACCCAAAGAAAGAATCGAACGCCGCTCCTAGAAGCGACAGGAAATCTCCCATTGAAGGAACGACTTCAGCGAAGATGAATGCGACCGCCCAGATGAATGCCATGACTGCACCCCAGAGACCCCATCCGATGACCGTGTTGCTGTGTGCGTGGTGCGAGGTGCCCAGGATGCGGAAATAGATGAATTTCGCCGTGACGTTGGCGTAGATGACTCCAATTACAAGGGTTGGAACGATCACGAAAGCGAATGATCCTTTCTTATACGCCGTGACGCCCAGACTTCCAAACGCCGGGGCGGTAGAGTATTGACCCAAATAGCGGAACCCGATGGACGGCGGGACGATGAAGAGGAATGTGCTGATTGCCGCGAGCACGGCGAGGGCTTTGGGGAAATCCTGCGGTTTCTCCATCTCTGAGATGAAAGTCGGGAAGAGGATCTGCGGAACCCAGAGGAAAGTTATGTTGAGTACGGCGTTCATGCATGCGATCCAGTCTGTGCCTTTCTGGGGGAAGGCGTAGGTTTTCACTTCCCCGAGGGTAGGGTAGTTGCCTCCGTAGCCGTAGAGAGGGGCATCTTCTATGCCGGCAAAGATGAGGAAGAGGAGAATCGCGATGCCCATGCAGAATGCGGAGAACATGGACATGAATGAGACGTGGTTGAGGGTTCGTGGGAGGGACATTATCACGCCCATTATGGTGGTGATTACGCTGAATACTACGGTACAGAGCGAGTGGTCCGAAAGGGTGTTGAGGACTTTGGCTCCAGTGAGGACGTGAAAACCAATCAAGATTATGTTGTTGGCAAGGAGCATGAATGCTGTGAATTCGTATGCAATACGAGATTTTCCAAAGGCGTAGTAGCCGAAATCACCTGGTTCGTGTGAGCTGAAGGTCTGTGAGACAGGAGACGGGGTATGGAGAGACTTACAGATGTCTCTGATTTGAGGGTGCTTCATGATGAATTTGTGCATGGTTATGGATGTAATCCAGAATAGAATTCCTGCTACCACCATGGTGATTATTCCTGGGACCCATCCCAATACGCTGGATATATTGTTTAGCTTTCGTTCTGTTTGGTTTTTGAGGAAAGGGAGGCTCACGAGAGCGACCAGGTTTGAGCCATGATGGCCAAACACACTTGGTCTCCAGCAAGAAGCCAGGCAGCTCTCTGCCATGACATCGTTCGGAGCTTGATATCATGTTGGTGGTCTATCCTAACACATTAGCATCGTAAAGGGCTTTGAGTGTAGATATTGTACCTTCAATAACCAAAGCAGTGATGGTATCAATAGAATCCGACTCATTCCCCGATTCAAGGACACCAGGATTTGCAAGAACTGGATCTTTCTTATCCTCGCCAATATAGGCAGGTGATGTAGACATGATGAAGTGCGGTCACTAATTATCTCAAATCCGTGTATCCTCACTAGGTAGATCAGCTGTCGGACCAGACTGGTGGTACAGAACAAGAGAAGACCGGGTCCTGTCGAAAGTGAGATCTGCAGGCCCTTATGTATGTCCTTGCTACCTAGCACGGCAGTCTAGGTCCCCACAGCTGCAGCTGAGAACATGCATCCTCTGCATTACAGCTGCAGCAGGCATTATCACGCCTTCTACCCTAGTGTTGATACGGGGATATAAGCGAGCAGGGGGCGACCTGAGCTTCCCAGAAGCCGGGCCAGGGAAGGGACAACATGCCCCGTTTTTAGCTAGGGGCTTCCAGAACGCCTCTCAGACGTCTTCTCTAAATTGTGCACCCATCTGTTGATAGGAACGAAACCCGTGCCGCTAAACTTCTTAATTGCACGCCCCTTGATTGGCTGCGCAGATGCACCCTTTTCCCGTGGCGCCGGGACGACCGAATATGAGACCTGGAGGCGGGCATTGTGGGTTGTGATAAGATGCGATAAGCTTCCCAGCCAGTGAACCAAGCCAATCGAGAGCTTCTCTGGATATGATTCGAGCCGGGTGCCTCCTCGAGACTCGTGAATTGAGTGAGATGTATGTGTGCATACCAAAGATATGCTTGTTGTGTTAGAGACCGACAACTAAAAAAGTTAATTTGGAGGGGTTGGAAAGATTTGCTTATGATTGAAGCAACGAATAATCCCACTCGATTTCTCTGAATAATTAGTTTCGTAGATAGAGCGTTTCGTAACTTTTATCAGAGTTTGCAAAGTGCTCATAATGCGGCGGAATCGCGTGCTTCGGTAGTGTGGTTGGGCGGGGAGTCTAGATTCGATGTACGGACTACAGAGCCCGAGTGCTGGAGTCAATCCACCACCACAGTCAGCTAGCGAGAAGGAGAAAGATCCAGGCTTCCTTCTGCAAAATATTCTTCATCTGCCTTAAGAGGTTTGCGAGGTGATGTGATCCAATTCATTATGTCATCCAGCAAGTTGCTCAGCTTTGCAGTCGTGTAAATGATTTGTTGAATGGAAGTTTCGCCATGTCGTTGAAGACTCCACGTTGCCCAGGACGTCAAGCTTCGTGGCTCCCAGCTTGGCTGACTTGGCTTTGTTGAGGCGGGATTGGCTAAGCAAGCTTGATTGGGATCGTGATGTTTTGATCAAAAGAAAGACACTGTACCTCCTCTTGCGTTGCCGGAATGGATCGGACTGGAAATATTAGGCTTTTCCATAGCTATCTACAAGACCATGCAGCGAAGGGCCCAGGTAAGGTCCTACCTTGGCAGGTCATTTGAACAAAGTCATGTGACTTTGGAGGTATTGGTTTTTTTCATAATATGTAAGACAACAGGCCTCTGCCTGACAAGAGAAAGTGGGAAAGTGATAGGCCTATACGGATTTGTCTTATCAGAGATAGCTCTGGGATATGAAGCAGCTTCATTGGCCCCCGAATAATAAGTCAAGCGACTCCCGTCCTTCTTTCCGGTACCGAGAGCATGTCAACATCCATACAGTGCAACTATACTCTGGCCGCACTTTCAGCCGCTGCGGTTTGACCGTAATACAGCCTACGATAATTTACGAGGGGTTCTTGAATTGGGTTTGGGGCTATCGACGGGTGCAACATTGTCCCTGCTGATGGTTCATGAGATCATGAGATGTGGAGACGGAAAAGACAAACGGGAACAGGAAATGGTACAGTGCAGTCATTGAGTTTCGAATTAAAGAGTACGCGCGGAGTACTGGGAAGGCTATCGCGCTGTCATGCATTTATGCATTCCCAGGCTCATCTGTCTTGTATCAAGTTGAACTTCGACTGTTTAATTCTCAGAAAACTGTTTCGTATCACATTTTCTATTTACTGTGTCTTTATCAACAATATACATCACAATGAAACCTGATGTCGCAGCTTTCGTGGCTTTTCAATTGCCTGTGAATAATCCAGTCGTGAACAAGCTCGCATGATGGAAATTCACCACTCCAAGAACACTCATAGCTTGAAGGTTATGAGATCTGTGAATCTACGAAGCTATGTCTTTTTATAATTTCTAAGAATCCGACATCTCCTAGAGCGCCTCACTTCAAGAACTCTGCCAACTTCATGCAACTGCTGCAGAGAACTTCCTCAGTCCCATCAATACCCACAAAGCGGGAGCCTCGATGAAGATCAAAAATTGAAGAGTTCAAGACACTTTGCTTGAGCCACGAGTTCACCATCAAACCAAGCTTACGCACACTCGAAATTTTTGAAGGCCGCACAAGGCCACGGCGCCGCACTCTGGGTGTCATTTGCTATCCAGCGAAGATCAGTGGATATCATCAGCTTGCTTACGCAGCCTTGGCGTTCTCGGTAAATCCACGCTAACGCCCCTTTCAAAACAAATCTCGACATATCTTCGAGGCTCTTTTTTCTTCGACATCAATTCCTAGGCGCGCGCCATCTTGCTGCAATTCACAGTCATCTCCACCTTTCAAAGACTTTAATACTGCTGCTCTTGAGTCGCGCCAGCTCTACAATATCTTTATTCACGGTCACACTCGAAACCCTAGAACTAGCCAAAAATTCAAGGCCATACTCATATCTTCATTTCTATCGAACTCACCACTTCAACGCAGTGCTATCTCAGACGGATAACACTTCAATAACCCTCTCCCACTCCCCAAAATTTTCAAGCTCTCAACTACCTCAAGCGTCCTAAGAAGCAATGACTGGTCTAAGATGGGAGGAGGCCGAACTGGAGACACTCGAGTTCTTCGTCAAGAAGAGGGAAGAGCATCATGAAGCTTTGGCCCAAAGCGGCGAGCGGGAGAGAGGCGGAGAACGAAAATGGACATGGTCTCATATTGCAAAAAATATGCAAAAGGTCGCTGAGCGAGATGGGTGGGAGTTCAACAGAAGATACGAAGCCAACAACTGCAACATTGCTTGGCAGTCTTTTCAAGCGCGCAAATTATTTGAGACCAAAGTCGAAGATAATAGTGATGCTATGGACGGCGTCGAGTCGCACCTCAAGCAAGAACACGGCACGGGCATAACTGTCGATGCTCTCCAAATCGAACCGACTATCCATATTGATGGAAGCCCAGCACCTGCCATCACTCAATCTCGCGCTGCATCTCATGTTGCTACAAACGATCCGCCTCAAGAGCTTCAGGTCAGATTCGAAAATGGGATGGATCATTCAGTTGATGTCCGCTTCGACGCCACAGCAAATACAATCACGATCACCCCGAAGTCTTGTGCTCCTGCAACTGACAAAGGATCAGAGAGCGAAGCGCGCATCAAGGCTGAGCAAGCAGCAGATCAGGCTCTCGACTACCCTCCCTTTGACGAAACCGCCCGAGTCCTCACGTTCTCACTCAATTCCACCCCTGCACCATTTTCGAATCTGATGGAAGATGTCCACAGAATAGAGAGACAGGGAAGATCGGCAAGCCCAACTCCATCTTTCCGATATGTGGCACCTACACGCCTGAATGCACGATGGGAGGATCATGAAGTTGAGGCACTCACATGGTTTGTGAAGAAGAGAGAAGAGGAGCGCAGTTTCGGTAGACGCCATGCGCGGGCTAGAAATTGGACGTGGGAAGTCATTGCAGCAAAGATGAACAAAGTAGCTGCGAGAGATAAATGGGATAGTGATAGAGTTTACACTGCTGGTAACTGCTACGGAGCATGGAACACCATGTCAACCCGCCTGCCTACTTCTCGGCCCAGCATATCTCGTCGACACAATACAGGTACCAGAGCTCCTGCTGCTGCGTCAAGAACCGGATTTGCGCAAATCGGCGATACAGTGGGGGCGGCAATTCCAGATACCATCAATGGCCCTCCGCCTCCTGGACCCAATGCTAGAGTCAACATCGCTCCGTACCACTGGTTGCCAGCCGAGCGAGAGGCATTGCACGATGTCTACGTTTTCAGCAGGATTGCCGAAAACAAGCTCTTGAGTCGTGGAGAATGTCGGAGACGAGGCAACTGGACTTGGACAATGGTGGCTACAGAGATGAATCGGCGTTCCCAAGGTGCTCCGTGGAGCGTTGGTCGGGTCTACGATCAGAGCAACTGCTACAACATGATCAAGTACGAAAAGGACAATTTCAACTTGAAAGGAAACGTGCAACCATTGGAACCAGACGAAAAAGCCGAAGATGGAGACGAATTTTAGGATACGCGGTTTGGGGGGATTTCAACATTGGCGAGGATGAAAGTGGAGTGGATATATGCATGGATCTTTTCTGGCGGTATTTGAAGGTGACTACGGGTGCGCAGAAAGACAACCTAGGGAATCACTCTCAGTGTTCTATCTGAGATGCGCATCGGTAACGGATCTGATATCAGATTATGCATTGATTCTTGCAGGATTTACTCCAGAGTCAGGGGAATAGGGGATAATCGGTGTTCAACCACCACCCAGCCGAATCATCATCAACCCTAAACTTGGTTAGATTAGCATTGGTATTCTCCTTAACAAAACAAGCAATTCTTTTACAGCATCTTTGTATCAATTTCTAAAAGGCATGCTAATGAACAGTAAAGTAAATAGTTGGTTCTTTGTCCTACTCCCAGAAGAATAAAACGAAGCCACAATCCATGACCGATTTTACAATGGCCTTTGATAAAAGTGCAACTAAAGCAAACCTGTTAATAATTAACACAAAGATTTCTGAAAGAATTGACCTCTCATGAAAGAAAATCAACAATGGCGTTGTGAATGTCCATGCTAGAATTTCTCAACTGTTTAACTGACTTTCGAGATCATAAATACCCTACGATCTTGCCCTCCGTTCAACCGAAACCATATCAGCACATATCCTCTTACCTAACTCACCTGCCTTATATTACTTCTTACCATCAATACTCACCATTTTTGCTCGTCCTTGCTCCTTCACAGTCCATCAAACCCCAAATTACTCAATCATGAGCTCTTGCACCCGCACAACCCGTACGGCGCTGGCGCCACCAACAAACTGGACAGCCGCAGAGAAAGATACCCTCCTCACCGTCTACAGACAGAGTGGACTCCACCGAGGAGAGGGCCACCCATTCAGTGGAAGTTGGAGTAAAGTAGCAAGAGAGATGGCTTATCGTGCTCGCCTGGAGCCAGGGTTGTCTGTCGGGAGGACATACACTGAGGAGAACTGCAGACGTGTTGTGGAAGAAGACTGGTCTTTCTTCCATGCACCTAGCGAGATGCAAAAGAATGCTGGGCAAATGAGGTCGAATGCTGAAATGCGCGATATGACTGCCAGAGCCTGAGAGACAAGAATGATCTTGATCGGAATGATAGTTAGATCGGTGCGCATATATAATATACAATTATTGATTGATCTTCAAAATCGTCTTACTTTTTGAGACATGTATTATAGCTCGTTTTAGTGAGTGAATGTTTAAATACGATTTTTGTTGGACTTTACAGAAAATTACTTATACACGTGTTTGAAATATAACTTTTCTAAACTTATTATTGTTGATCGGTATCATACGAGATCAAAGGTATTAAGTTTAGGGAAGCGACGTTTATTCTAACTTTCACATCTTGACTAGATCAACATTTCTTTCAGCCCATCTCGTCTGCGCCTCAAAATCCGCCCGCTCTTTTCCAGTAAAGGTTTTCAATCCTTCCTCCCTAAGCTCAGCAAACATCTCAAGTGCCTGGTCATATGTCGCATTGGAAGTCCATCCATCGCGGCTAACGAACCCAGCTAATGAATCCCAAAAATCTGCTCGCTCATTCCACCCCTCACCGTCCTTGTAATGAGCCTGCAACTCCTCTTCTGTGAAGTGTATTGGACAAGGAATGTCGAAGCCTAATTCGTCCCAATCCCTGTGTATTTTGAATGTGTTAATAGTATTCTTAACATGCCAGAACGAGGAGTGAACGAACCGTTCGAGTCGTATAAGGCATTGCCGAAACGGTATAATATCTCCATCCCAAGTGTTCGCAGCAAACTGTACTGTTTCTCTTCTTGGTCGCCCACGATGCATGCGGAGAATCTCGCTGATCAATGCATTTTTCGTCTCGGTTTCCGTTTCGTAAGTGTATAGGACAATAGACTTTTCAACCTGCCTTCTCGTGCGAGCCTTTTCATCGCCCTCGAGGGTCTCGTAATTCTCTGGAAGCTTTAGCAGCACCTTCCCATTATAATCCACGACTTTCGGATGCCGGAATTGAAGGAACAGGGGGCCAGCCCATATATCCTGCCAGTCAATGAGACTAGTAATTCGATTGCCTTCCACGAAGAGATTTGCGGAATGAATATCCCAGTGCCAAAGGGTGGAGCCGGAAAGCTTCTTTTTGGGGGGCAAAAGGTATGGTATAATACGAAAGAACATTTTGTAGAGTGAAATGTGAGAACTGGGCGAATTCTGAGCTTCAGATGCGACAAATATATCGTTTGGTGGTTTTGGAACAGCAAAGCTACTTATCCAAGCAATCTCCCGATTAGCTATCGCTGTCAGATAATCCTGTGGGCTTTCCCCTACACATTGGCATCAGCAGAATATAATAATATCTGAATGTAAACAGGTCGAACTTACAAGGGCCTCTGTCAATGGCCATCGACGCACGTTTCCCATTCCAGAAATCTCTGTCCACAACTGGTCCAATGACGAAACGCTTCTCCACAACTCCTTTCAATTCTGCAGAAATATCGCCCACAACCTTGGCTGCTTCACAGCCTGGAAATGCATCGCTTGCGAAGTAAATATTGCCATACCTTGTGTAAAGTTATTGTCATTCTGGTACCATTCCCCCCCACGAGATACAAACCGTGTGAAAGACACTGAGAGCAGCTTCTTCTCAATTTCAACTAAGCCCTTCACGATTTCCGTTTTGTCAGAAATTGTTTTGCTGTCCTAGACGTCCTCTAGCTGTATCCCTGGTGCCTCCTCCATGATAATATACTCAGCATCTACAGGATTATTTGCTGCTGCGCTCCAAGCGAAAACCTTTGGAACGGGGATGTTGAGTACGGTTCTAGCCTAGGGGAGGGTACAGTATTAGTCGATATCCTCCTGTCACAGCAATGACAGAAAAATCTCACAAAATCCATGGTTGCAACTTCAGAAGCAGTCGTCTTCTGGGTAGGGCCGGCGTTCGGGTTCGGTAAGCGTGCAATTGCAACAGAACCGTTGTCCATGACCAGCCGGAACACCTTGTTGTATCCACCTTCAGCGAGTTTGGTTATGGATACACAGCATTGCGCTCCTACACTTTCAGCTGCGATGCGTTGAAGTTCTTGCACATTGAATGCGACGAATCGCTCACGTCGCTGGCTCTCTTCATCCCATAGCCAGCGGCCACTCGTGTAGTGGAAGAAGTGCTCATGTGGCGAGGTTGAATTCGTAGACATTGTTCGTGGCAGATCGTGGCGGATACTAGACTTGCTGGAAACGAAGTGGGACAAAATGTGTGGCGGAACACAATCTCCGAACGGCAATGCTTGAGCAATGAGGGACCTAAGTAAAGGTCGATGAAGAATGCGAGCAAGGTGAGGCATTTGCGCTAGGATAATACAGTCGCAATGGGATTGGAATATCGCAGATGGGGGATTCAATTGAACCAAGGGGTTTGGAGCGATCACTTATCATTGAGGCGCTAATGCAGCCTTACGAGGCCTGGAGGCAGAGGTCTGTGCGCTACAGGGCATTTTACAGCCAAATAAAAAAATGATACTTCTCACGTAAAAGCGCTATTGAAAATTCTAGTTAGAAGGATGATAGATATTCTTCATATTAACCGTGAATTTGAACAATAAACAAAAAGGCTAAGCATTCGTTCACTTATTGAACGGTAAAATCACCGACTTTGGAATTTTTAAGCCTGAAAGTGCCTCGCTAAGCCGCCTGTAGACCACAGACCCATACCTCCAGGCCTCGTAAGCGAGGAAACCTGATGCTAGACTGGCTGGACTGAGAGGTCGACATTTAGAAATGTGAGCCGGTGAAGAACGGAATGGTTTCGGGCGTTAGCTCCAGTGCCTGCCAAACTGAGTGCGCAAACCAGTTTGAGTGTGCAAACCATGTGGAGTGACATATAGTTTGAGGGAGAGTCGGTTGTCGAGAATCTGTCCACTGCGATCAGCGAGCGGAGCGCGACGAATTTAAGAAATAAAATGAACCCCCCCTTTTTTTTACCACGAGCACCTTGAGGTACGGACCTAGAATTAATTCTAGTGCTTGAGTAGGCGACACGCGCGCATCGACGCCTTCCTAGAGGTTGTTTCCGGGCGAGTGATACTAGATGCTATAGATGCGGATAATACCGAGGAACGTTGTTACTTCTGCTTCCAGCAGAGTGGGGACGGCATGGTTGGACTGAGATGTTGCAACTACTGGTTTTCAGGCTATTTGAGAGGAGGTGTGGCCGCCGAACTGGCTCCTTGTTGGAATTAATGTGACAGTGAAATAGCAGGTTGGTCGAGGTATACGAAAGTGTGATTGCAAAACTAGCGCTTTGATAGAGGCGTGGTAGCAAAATAATAGCTTGCTGGAAATTGTGTCACAACAGAACTGGCTGCTTGCCCGAGGATGCAAGAACATCACTGAAAAATAGCTACTCGATAAAGGGGTGGTATTGAAACTAGCCCGCTGTTGGAAATCGTGTAGCGCCAGATCTAGTTGCTTGATGGATGAAAAAGGTGTGATTGCAGAAGTGGCTCTTAGGTTTTGGAAAAAGACTTTGGGGAGCCCTCTCCGAAGCTCCCCCCCTAATCAATGTGCCCTGATTCGTTTGCGTCCTGCTTTCACATACTTTATGCTACACCGTGGAGAGGTCTATTTAGTTGGAACCAGGTTCCCCGAAGTTTAGAATAGTTCGCGAGCGCAATACTGAGCTTAAAGCGTAAAACCATATCAGAGTCGAGTTTTGGGAAAGTCACAGGCTATAAATAAACATAGTTTTGTGATTGGAACATCTGATTCTTTTCTAATTCAAGAGGGGTATTTCAAGACGAAAATGCAACTGCTCATTCCCGTCCGTCTACAGGCCAAGAAGCATCACATTGTTAGTCGCGGAGAATCTTATGTGCCCTAAGCTGCTCTGTTCTGTGCGATCGATCGGAGGCTAGCTGAATTCTATATTCTATCTATGCATTCAATAAACAAATCTATCGCAAGAGTGTAACTGGGGCCACACGATCCACGTTGAGGACTGCTCCGTTGAAAATAACATCAGGCGCATTGGGCGATTCCGAGTCGCTCAGCTCACCCTCATACCTCCTGTAACTCAGATCTGCAATCAACCGCTCGACATTTGCTGCCACGGACGGAATACCACCCGCCTGGACCAGACGCTGCACTTCTGGGTTGGGATGAGTTAGGAAGTATGCTGCCAATCCCGCCACTTGCGGCGCTGCAAAGGACGTGCCCGTCTTCTCTTCATATGCGTTGTTGAGCGTTGCGCAACGCACATCCCTGCCTAGCGCGTATGCCTGTAGGCAGTCCGAGTATATATCGGCTATAGTGCATTTCGGAGTGAAGTCGGAGCGAAAGCCATCATTGTCAATGCTACCGACGGCGAGAAAGCCGGGGATGGACAGACCGAACCGGCTGGGCCGCACGGAGTCGATGAGATGACTGGGATCTGTGGGGATGCCGTCGTTGTCGCCGTCATTGCCAGCTGCAGCCACCACAACAATGCCGTAGGATATGGCCCACTGGATATACGCGGGGTACCAGTCTACGACTAATGGGTCCAGTGCAGGACCACCTAGTACAGTGCATTAGCCAAGGTGGCCAAGTTTATTGGAGGAGAGGAAGAGTACCAAACGACATATTAATTACGGCCTTGCCTTGTAGCTTCATGATAACGGCGTCGTTAACACAAAACACAAAGGCATCGAATATCGAATCCTCTAGAGTGACTTCCATCTTGGCAGAATACAGATATGCGTCCTTAGCCACGCCTAGCGTAGCCCCAACGGCCTGAGAAGCAACGCAGTTCCCATGGTAGAGGCTGACGGTAGGCGAAGCCCCTTTGGCGACATATTGTGCGGATCCGGGTAAAGCAACGTATTCCTGTCACGAGAGAAATTATTAGTTTGTTTGGCACAACTTTGACCCAAAGACCCCAGAATTGTATCGGCTTACCTGATGCGGTTCAATACCGGCATCAATTACGTAGATTCTCGTGCCTTGCCCGGAAGGTCTCTCGGTCAGGTAATCTTTTCCATCATAGCTTGCTGTGTTGTCAGTGAACCAATTCTTCTGGGAGAGCATTTGAAGCTGGGCTGGGCTGTTCGGTTGTGGCACGACATTCACAGGCTCAAATACCATTTCTGGATATTTCCTTGCTGCTCGTTTCTGAAATGACGACCGTGTGTCATTATGTGAAGCTGAATTCTGGAGAGTCGAGCGTTTTGCTTTGCTTGGAGAGCCACGGCGTTGGGACCGAGGAATGACCGTCTCCAAGATCGGGTTCTTCTGAATGGATTGGAGCATGGTTTCATTAATGGTTGCGACGTGCGCAAAAACTCCAACTAACGGATAGGATATATGCACATCGTCACTTGATTGTGGCAAGGAGGAAACCAAGTTTTCGAAATCAGCTTGCTTTGTGCCGATTTTGGCCACGATGAAGTACGGTGTTCCAATTGCCGTTGCGGCGGAGGAGGTAGTGGTGGTGGTGGTACTTGTAGTACTGATGGTGGGGGCGGTTGTAATTGGTACATCCGGCCCGCCGGGTTTTGGTGCTAGAGCGCTGATCACAGCGGCGAAGATGAAGACTATAGAGAGATTATCATGAGGGAGTGATAATTGGATTATGGGGAAAGATGAGCAGGAAAGCGGCTTCTTACAGACGCCAAGTGCAACAACTCCCGCAGGCCCTACCCACGCAGGCATCCCAATCGCTAAAGACTAGCGTTGGTTAGTAAATCAAAGTTCTCTAATCAGGAGCGTATTAAATCCATACCGCGTCGACCACAGCTATGTCTCTTTGGTAATTCAGCAGTGGTGTTTCCGAATTTGCCATGCTGACCTGGTCATCTGCAATCGCTGCCAGAACAGGACGAGACAATAGATTTGAGGTTTCCACTAAAAGAAAATCGTTAACATGGGTTATCGCAGGGATTGGAGATGAAAGCACACACTCCCTCTCTCAAGACTAATTCTTTGTTCTGGACTGAGCTACGCGATGTTAAGCGAGAATCAATAACGTTCATGCTAAGTATCTCACCAAAGCGTTCGTTTCTGAAACCATATCCAGGTTACTTGCCCTACTCACCACACTCCGCACGGCATTCTCACGACTTGCTGCGCTCAAACATTAGCTCATTTGGATGACGGAGCAGAGAAGTGAGCATCATACCTAGGTCTTCTAACAGTGGTTCTACCTTTCCCTGTGAACTTCTAAGATTTTGGAGCTCAATACTCTCCCTTCTGATATTTTGTCGTTTTCGAACCTTTTGACCTTGAACTGACTGCAGTGCCAAGAGACAGGTTTTATACAGTGAAAATGCTTCAACCACTTCAGCCAGTTTGTCAGTGTAAGCCTGCAGAGCAGCAATGACCTCAGAGACGACGGGGTTTGACCAGCTCGTGTCTTCGTAGACCTGAAGGCGGTTGCCGTTGCCACATATCTGAGTTGGGTCTCCGAACATGGCACGCTGCAGTCAGCTTGGCTCGCAGTAGCTGGGTTGTGTATCGTATTACCAACGTAACACTCGCTAGCAATGCTTCAGTGAAATCACCAGCGTAGGATCTCGGAAGCAGACTTACCCATAATATTCAACGCCAGCATACTTCAAACCACGCCGCTGAGCCAATTCGACGCATTTCTGTACTGTCATTCCAGTCACACTGAAGTCAGTGACGGAATCGACAACCAGTACTCGCGCGTCGACCGAATCAATATAGCAGCCTTTGCTCTTGAAAGATCCACTGGATGGCACGACGGTGGGAGCTGCCGTAGGGGCTGGAACATTAGATATGGACGGGGGAGGTGTGTATGTGTAGTCTTGGTACAAGCTGATACGATTTCCACCTCCGCAGATGGAAGTCGACGAGCCTCCGCAAGGCATATCACATTCGCCCAGGGCTTTAGATGAAGTCGAGGCAATATTATTCCCCCAATAACATTCACTGTCTCGTCATTAGCAGGGACTCCAGTTTCACGGGCCTCTAAGAGCAGCAGTACGTACACTCCATATTCAACGCCGGCGTACTTGGCGCCTTTAGCGAGAGCAATGCACTTTTCTGCCGTCATGTCTGCTGCCGTTGAAGATCCGCCGGTGAGGGCTCGCGCGTTAACGCCATCGGTCCAGCAGCCCATGGAAACGAAGGTGCCAACCACTGGTGTCTCTGACGGATCTCGACCGGCAGGCTGAACATTGATGGCTTTCGAGAAACAGCTCGCGGCAGCGGCGTCATTTGCTGTCAGCACGCCAAAACCGCAGTTGGTTATACCGAGATGGATCCGCACTGATTTGGGCAAGACAAGATACTTTGCAGACTTGATAGGAATCCGTTAGCACCCGGATCGAGACTCAGATACGTATCTGAGGGAGATGAGGAAAGGTACTGTACTGTACCTTGATTGCGCCGATGAGCCGGAAATGGGAGGAGGGATGGAACCATCCAGGCACGAATAGGCGATTTGAACCAGCGACGTGCCACTCAACGACGAGGAGAAGACAATTGGGACACTGCCGCCTCCATAGACTTTGGAGGATTGAAAGCTCGCGATCGCCCCCGGCAGACCAGCGTCGTGAGCGTTTCCATCACTGCATCCGCCGCCCAACGTGCTACATTGGATGGTCTGGGCACTAGTACGACGGAGCACCGAGAGCAAGAGAAGGAAACAACCGTAGCGCAGATGCATGATCGGCCACGCTTGAAAAGGTGTATGGAGTAGTAGCAGCAGCAGATGATCATGGCCACACTGGCGGCTGGCAGGCACGCGGGGTTTATAGTAGACATTATGGATGAGATGGGATGGGATGGGTGTCAGCAACGCCGTGCATCACTGGGGACTTCATCAGACCGAGTAGTTGTAAGTTCAGCTCGAGGAGTTTACGGAGTAGACTCCTTGATAAGAGGTTAGTCCCGGGTGTGCCTGACCCGCCACGGTAGCCATTGGCCAATGAAATGCATCCGAATCAAACCATGGACCAATGAGACGTCTAGCGTGAATCTCACCGATATATTAATAAGGTCAGCACCGGACGACTGACCTTCGTTCGCCCTCCTCGTCCGTTCAACGACCTCCGCCCCCATTCCCCTTCCCCCATTCCCCCCTCCTCCTAGACGGCCGACCAGATCACCCACCTCACATGGCTTCAAATAATCAAATAATAAGACAGACAGAATGAATACAGAATGCAGCACAGTCTTAAGCAAGTGGTCCCGCCCACCTGTCGAGAGCGTCGAGCGCCGTGCTTCTCTTCCCCCCTCCTCTCCTCTCCTCCCTCCCCTCAATTCTCTCCTCCTTGATCGCAAGTATTATTGTTGAAGCTATCAATTCCTCTCGTCGTCATGTATGGTCCAGCTCGCGCCGTCCTACTACTGTTGGTGGTCACCGCGGTCGCCAATCCAACCTTCGTCCTGCCTCAACAGACTGGTGCTATCAAGTCTGTACCATCCCGTCCCGAATTTTACTTGAACGTCAGCGTCGAGGACAGATGAGCTAATGATCAAACCATAGTTTGCATTTCCTGGCCGGAGATGCTTTCGGCGTCCAGAGGCGAGCCGTCGACACGGCGCTTTGCCCTGCTCTGTACCCTCAGCCGGGCTCAATTCGCTTTTTCCAGTATCCCTCGTCACTATTCGTGACTGGCGCTGCGAGTATATCGAGTTCCGCTCTCTCCACAGGGACCTCAAACCCCCCGACAGCCTCGACATCCTCGACTTCCTCGGCATCCACGACGACCTCTACCACGGTCGCCGTTTCGTGCCTACCAAACTCCCAGTCATGTGAGGAGACCGGTTGCCAAGGATCCTTTACGAACAATGCCGCCACCTGCAAGTCCACAACTATGCAAGGCTGCTCTTGCCGCCCTTCAATCAATACCCCGGGGTTCCTCTGCAGTAGCATCCAGAATTGTGACACGAACAATTGTGCCGGAAGTTTCGATGTGAATGGCAGGGCTACCTGCAAAACCTATGGGGCCGGCTGCCAATGTCAAGCAACCGCTAATACCTGCGGCGCTGCCCAATCTTGTGACAGCAATAATTGTGCTGGGACTTTCGACATGAGTACGGGCAGAGCTACATGCAAGAACTTCTTTGCCGGCTGTCAATGCCAAGCGACATCGAATACGTGCGGGTCTCCACAGTCCTGTGACAATAACAATTGCGGAGGGAGCTTTGACTTGAGTACTGGAAGAGCTACTTGTAAAAACTTCTTTGCAGGTTGCCAATGCCAGGCAACCGCTAATACCTGCGGCTCTCCGCAATCATGCGATGGTAACAATTGTGGTGGAAGCTTTGACATGAGCACCGGCAAAGCTACATGCAAGAACTTCTTTGCCGGCTGTGAATGCCAAGCGACGTCGAATACGTGCGGGTCTCCACAGTCCTGCGACAACAACGGCTGCGCGGGGACATACGATGCCAACTCCAATACCGCGCGCTGTCGAAATAACTTCGCGGGCTGCCAGTGCCAACCTACAGCTAATACCTGCGGCGCCAGACAGTCCTGCGACAATGGTGGATGTGCTGGGACATTCGACTTTGCCTCCAACACAGCTCGATGCCGCAACAACTACGCCAACTGCCCATGCCGACCTACGATCAACACCTGCGGTAGCCTTGGAAGCTGCGAAGGAGGAGGTTGCGCAGGAACGATTAACGACGCTCAGACCCTCGCCGCGTCCTGCAAGGGCAGTTATATTGGCTGCCCCTGCCGGGCGACCAGTGGAGTGACTCAGCTTCAATGTGGAAGTCTCGCTCGTTGTGACTTTGCCGGGTGTAACGGTGCCATTGTCACCCCAGGTAATTTTCTTGGATTGTGTAGGGGCGGACCTCATGCCGGATGTGGATGTACACCAGTCGCTGGTACACCGAATGTAGTCCCCGAACCCACAGCTCCAGAATACCGGACGTGCTTTGTTTCTTGTCAGTCAGGCAATCCATGTTTGTGTGTTTGCGATGACGGGACGTTTGTGGTTTCCAATGGTGGGAGTTTCGTATGCTAGACGGAAGAAGACTTGCTACTTGAGATAGCACTACGGTCGGACTGGGATGCGTATTATGTTGAGATGGGCTGTCGTGGAAGAAACTCGAACCTCGTCTCATCTGCTTGGGGTTAGCAGGGGCAATCTTGCGTAGGACTGAAATTCGCAGTTGGCGCGAGTGACTTTTCATAGAGCCACCGACGGAACGGACACCACTCAGCTGCCTCCTAACCTATCATTCCTGTTTCATTTTCATGCGCATGAACCATTGAGCTGCTCAAGTTGCCAAGTGTGGAAATACGAACAAGTCAAGAGCCCTTCTGTTCTGATATAAACTCACGACCAACATCGTCCGCGCTGTCGTCCTCCTTCGTCTCGTGCCACCTTGCAACTCAACCGTGTTTAAATCGCCTGTGTCGTTACGGACCGTCGAGCTATGACATATAGGCTATGCCATCGCCCAATCAATCATCAATCAATCGATATTAATCAAGCACATCCAATTCAAACCAATCAATCTCGCGTCCAAAAACCCTCCATAACACTCGCCAAGTAAAAGCTGGAAAGTTGTTCCCAATCCTTGCAATGAGCAGTTGTTGATTCGCTTACGGGTGACGCGAAATTTAAGGTTGTTGTTCTAGGGCGACACGGCGAGAGCGGACCGAGGCGACAGGGGAGGTGCGGAAGATCTAACTGCTTTGGGGAAGAAAGGGTTGTGTGTGGCGATGTGTGGCGGTGAGATCGTGGTGCCTTTTGATGTCTTGGCGGACTTGTATCTTTCATATCATAAAGAGGTGAGATTTTTGAAAGGTTGAGGAATGGAATTATAACGTTTGTTTCACTCGCTCATTCATAAACTACCTCTATATAATCCTACCTTCTCTATATATTGCCTCCCTATTTTTCGTTCCATGCACATCGTAAAAAAAAATTTCATCTTGCAGGTGGAGAGTCAACGCCTCTATTCATAGTATATCTGCAAAAGCTCTGCAAAGCCTCAGCAATTGTCCAGCGAACCTGTTCTGTTTCCCCAGTAACAGTTTTTTTTTAATAAAAAAAAAACTTCTAGAAGGTCCCCACGCAGAACAAAAAAAAAAGGAAGAGTGGACTCGGCAGACTCGGTGGACTCAGTGGAGAGCGAAAGAGTAGAAAAATTCAAAAGGACACGACTTTGACACGAATACCGACACTCCAAAAGTAAGTAAGTACAAAGTGCATGTATACAGATCTTCATACCGTACAGTCAGTATCACGGAGAAGTATCAGCAGCATAGGCAAGCAAGCAGGCAAGCGGAGCGACCTATCTACCCAAAGCTTTCGATTCGAAGGAAATACATTTTCAATGCAACAAGGAAGAAATGCTACTTCCTCGTGAGACCCAGAGCGGAGGATGACCGACTCATAAACAAATGGCAGACGAACGGTCTGTGTAATTGTGCCTACAAAGAAAATGCGGAGGCATAGGTAAGTTTGGCACAGAGGAGGGGTACGAAGAGGGGTACAATTCATCATGACTCCGCAAAATCGCACTCGGGAGGTTGGTGAGGACCACTACAAGGGGTATGAGAGGTAAAGAGTCGTGAAAAAAGGAAACTTCGTGAGTGCGGAGCAGAGCATCCTCCGTAAAAACATCGTGAGAATTTTTGTTCGAGGAGGGGGACGAACGTAGGTTGGTTGTGAAGGCTGGGAATGGGACTCTGGGAGGGACCGACACGACATGGAGGGTTGATCAGTGTTGGGTTGACTGTTAAGAGCCAGAAGCGTCTTAGATGCTAGAATGAACCCCGAGGCACCCGGTATTCATGGGTATTAGGAAAGGTAAACGTGAAACCTTTTATACTCGAGAGTCGAGTTTATGGAAAGTCACAGGATATAAATAAACATAGTTCTGTGATTGAACATATAATTCTTATTGAATTCGAGAGGGAAAATTCCGCCTTGGAATTTTATTAATGTCGTGTAAGCTTATTTAATCAACTGATGCCAGGTCTCGTCGAAATGAGATTACATCACGAAAACTTTCGCTTCCAGTTCAACTACATTTGAATTTCGTGAAGTCACTATCATGATTTATATCTACTTGGAGCTAGGAACTAGAATCCAGATTGAGATGTTCCCCTGCATCTGTTCAATGATGCTTCATGCTCGCGGTTATTAAAACCCCAATGCCGGACAGTTGAAGCCTTCTCTTGCCCCTTTCAAGTGCCGCTTCAAAGATGCTGCCAAAATAGGACAAAGGGAAGCTTGGAAAAACCGATAGCCTCCATAAAGAAGCTACAGTCGACCCTTAGCCACCGATCCCGGGACGAGATCCCTGGGTCAAGGCAGCTATAACTACAGTTCGAGTCTAAATTTAAGATCAATTATAGCCACAAATGTTTTATATTTGCAGATATGTATCGATTTCAATAGCTCAAAATCAACGATGATTTCGTTTCAAGAAAGGAAAATGGGTACCACCCCCCAGTTGCCACACAGCACTTTTATTCTGGCCTGGCCTCGCTCTCATCATGATTCAATGTTTTCAATCTACAACCTGGCGGCAAATAACTTAGCTGACCGCCCCATGGTCCATAGGGAGCAGGCGCCCAGCGACCAGCGTAATAAAGACTTTTCACACCATTACCTGGATCATTTATCATGGCGGAAGGGGCATCAAATCCCATATTGAAACCTTGCCTGTTTGCAATAGCCCGTGGATGAATTGCTGGTTCCGGGAGCTTACGGGAAGGGTCATAGAAAGGTGGAAGGGGTTCCATTTATGGTCGCTTCTTTCGGCTTTTATATTTTTTGAGGAGAATAGAGGGTATTTGATGATATGTGGCCGTTTTTTAAGGTCGAGCATCAGAAATTGGCTTTAAAGCTAATCTTATTGTGTGCAGGAGACTCGAATTTGATCTTTATGTGAGACTGGTCGATTGTTGTTGTTTTTGAACAGGTCGGACAAAGAGTGAAAACTGGAGAGGTTGAATACTCGGCAGCGGAGGAAGTTCCGGAAGAAGAAAGAACTACCAGAAGTACAGAATCGCAGCAGAATAATTCATTGTTTTGCCGTAAGTTTAAATGTGGCTGTTGTGTTTTGAAGGGATAACTTCCACATCAAGCCTGAATTTACTCAAATTACCTCCGACACCGAAAGCGAGGATCAAACAGCAACTGGCCCCCTGAAAGGCCCCTGAGTTCCGGTGCGAAAGGATATGATATGTCTGTTTTATTCACCGTAGGCGCTACCACACTACGTTCAAGACAAAAGCAGCGCCAAAATATCATTATCCAAAGTCTTAGAAGAAACATCGGCCTCTTTGCTTTCATTTTTGGGATGAAGGCATCTCTACAAAGAATAATTGGCAGGGTATGTGGAATGGGGAATGAGAAGCATATATCTTGTACGTATCCGTCCGTGGTTGCCATTGTATGTTCCCTGCCTCTGAATTATGGATGTGGACTTCAGTTTGGTATAGGACGAGTGCGGTGTGGGTATGAATATCTGTTGGGAGCAGCTGATTGAGGTTGAGTTGATCCAACTTTATGGAGAGGTCGGAGCATTTTCTGCCCGGTTAGGTGAAGAGGTGCGTGTAGAGGTTGATACGACCATTAACGTCTAACCCCCCCATTCCGGCCACCTCGCTTAATTACAACACTTCCTGTTTGAGACTTAATAACTCTATTCAGTGTCAACTTCTATACAAGATATTGTAGATTCTGATTCTCCTCCTGATTCTGATTCTTTAGATTCAATTTGACGCTCCCCAGCTATAATTTGAGCCTCTTTAATAACACGGATTGTCGCAAACTTGGAATTTGGACTAGTCTAAACCTTCCTCTTTTTCTTCGGCCTTAAGTACTCTAATCTCTCTTCTAGCTCTTTGATCTTCATATTTGCCTTCCCTAATTCGTACTCCTTCTCGTCAATCCCTTTTATAACCTTCCTAAAAAGCAGACGTTACGTCGGAAGTTAATTATGTGACCCGCTTACTAAAGTACGAATCTGTAAGTACAGATCTTTTCGCGCCTTTGGAGTTTGTAACTCAATTAAAGTATTAGAAACCTTCGGAGGTAATATCGGTGTATCTTAAGGCTTTAGGAGCGTTAGATCTGTCGATTTATTACTGTTTTCTAATAGCAAAGGGCTTATCAGCGGCTTAGCGACAAATACCGGCTATAAACCTATAATTCTCTACCTCGATTTAATATTAGAAGGTGTAACACTTTCTTAACGTGCCTTTTAATAGTAAACAAGAAAGTTACGCTTACTAATTAGTGTAGAATCGATTAGAGAACTCAACTTTTATAACTCTTTCTAGTAAGCACGCTTAAGTGAGGAGAAAACCGTCAAATCGAGAGGTTGTAAGACTTGTGACGTATGCGCAAGTAAGAATAAGAGGTAAATATTATGCTCGAGGCACTTCTAAAGGAATTCTATAGTCTCGTGGCTCCTATGGCCGTCTAGAATGAGGAGTCTTACTAAATAGTCACGTGGTTACGTCTAAGGGATAAACACCTTTTCTAGCCACTCCAAAGCCGTAGTATCAGTAGTCCACCCATTTTTAGTAGCTGTGAAGTGCCAATTGTCAAATATCTCTAATTAAGATAGAAACCATTGTTATTGTACCGACTTTCCCTTATAAATTACTAGTAGTTGTGTCGAAACTCTAGTTACAGAGATACACTTAATGATTGTCGTCTAAGCACGTGAACCTAGCTGTTTTACTTGAACCTTGCGTATTTCGACACTCCCTATAATATATCTATTTAAACTATAACCTTCTATAATACCGGCTTCGTCTATATTCTATCGTTAATTAGCTAAAATAACTCTAATTACCGGAATATCCAGTTTTTAGAACTAAGGCCGTATAACTTTAGACCGAGTGTAATTAACACGTACAGAATCGACGTATATTTACCTCTTAGTCTTAAGAATAGGATTACGAGCCAGAAATCGTGTCATCTAGTGTTTTCCGAGTAGTTTGTGGTCCCCTTAGAGAGCTAAAAGCCTCTCTCCAAAAACCCGAATCTGTACGTGCGTAACTCTATGGCCAAGAGCCTCTTGATTCAAAATCCAATCGGTCAATCGATTCTCTACTACTGTAGGTAATCTTTGTAAGTAGCTAGCGGCTTCTTAATGTGACTGAGTTGTTACGTTACGGCCTTGAAGAGTAGACCTTAGAACACCCCATTCACGTAATGCCTTTTGTAAAGACTTGCTATTTACTACTTCTTCTAAAGCGCACATGACGTCATATTCAGTATATTAAGGCTTTATAATGTGAACAATTTGCATTCCAAATTTCAAGAAAATCGATTAGAGGATTAAAATTTAATTAATTGTTGAAGTTGACAGGTAAGAGTGGCAGTGAGGTTAAGCGAGGTGGCCGGAATGCGGGGGTGGCCGGAATGGGGGGGTTAGACGTTAAGTGCAGGTTTTGAAACCATCCTGGGAATCCGTGATGCGGAAAATAAGTTGGAAGATAGGGAGAGATTCGAGAGAATGACAAAGAGGTGTTTCTTCGAGATAGAGATTACATTCAACATAAATTACCCTACCTATCTATACCCAGCATTTATAAATAAAAATCCTAGTATTTGCTCTTTCAAAAGCTCATACCATTTGTAATTTACCTCAATGAGATCTACTGTCGAAGCTATTGGAAAGCTTCCCATGACTCGAGCCACCAAGTCTTCGCTTAAAATAGTGCAAGGTGGGAGGAGTAAACAAAGGCTTAGAATATTAACAGAATGTAGGTAGGCAGCGGCTGATCGTTCTAGCTGACTTGCCTGAAAGCCTATTTTGTCGGGGCACATTTTAATATTCTCTGCAATTAGTTCAACAATCTATCTTGTCTCTGATTCAGATGCAGATTATTCTCATGCTCACGTTTGACAAGGTTTATCATTCACAGCATGAGTATGAAAAGTCAAAGAGCAACGTTTTTGATTCCTTTCCACCGCCCAGCGGTTTTAATCATGCCCTCCTACTCAACTTGACATTAATCAAGTCCCACAGTCTATCTTTACTCCCTACACACTCCCACCTTAACATCCCTCCTGCTCTCCCCATTACCCTCACACTACCACCTCCCATTCAAATAAGGATTCTGATTCCAATTCTGATTGAATCTCTGAGCTTAGATGTGTGCCAACTGTGCGCTCTGAGCCCGAAGTTGTGCTGACTGCATGTTCTGGTTCTGAATCATGTTCTGGCCTTGGTTCAGATTAGACATCGGCGGTCTCCACAAAAGCTGCTCTCCAACTGGTCCAAACGGTCTAGGCGAAAATTGAGTTGTCCCTCCAACTGCTGCTTGAGAGCCCGGAAAAGGACCACTATTTACTCCGAGCCGCTGCGTCGTTATTTGGGGGTTTGCGACCGGTTGGGGGAGAGTCCGGTTTGAGTAGCCGCAAGCTCCATAGGGAGGGAAGCGGTTCATTTTGGGTTTGCTGGTGGTTATGAACTTGGATACGTATGTAGATGTTTCAGATGTTTAGTGTTAGGGTTCTAAAGAGACGAGGTAGCGGATATTGAAGAAGATATTTATACTTCTTGAAAACAGTTGAGGGGGGGGCGAGAACTATGGTGGGGAAATAGTAGCACAATCATCGTGTCGAGTATCACTTGAATTAGAACTTCGTAACTTTCATCATTGATAACATCATTCACTAGCCGCATACACTCAACTTGATGGATCATCTCACCGCTCATGTCAAAAGAATTATTCCTATCGCTTAATTGTGTGCCAAGAGATGAAAAGTAAACTGACTGTGTCGCAGGATTGTGGGCTGCGCTAAAATGATGACCAACTTATAATCGTGAGAAGTAAAATATCGCACAATTTCGTTTATTAGTAGATGTAGTAATAGAAATCTAAGCTTAGGATTCACGCTATTTGCAAAGGCGGAATTATATACTGTTGGTTAGTCGCTCACCCCCCTCACCCGATGATCTTTACTGACTGAAGGGCCTAGAGGAACTTGATAGTACATACCTAATTACTAACCTTAGATCCAATACAGGTGAGAACCCAAGCGGCCGGATAGACAACACGAAAGCTCCTTCAGGATTGGGGAAGCCGGTGTTGACCTCGTCGCTGCTGCACTATCTGTGGGTTCTGGTTAGGGAAGGTGAGGATGAGGCTGCGGAATAGTGGGCCTTGATCGTTTTTTATTAGCATTTGGGACGAATGGATGGACGGCGGAGAAGGGGTGGATTAGACTGGCGCTGCTGGATGTGTATAAAGACATGCACTGAGATAGGGAGTTAGTTGGATTTGAGGCATCGGAGGTAGGGCCGGACCTGGACTTTTTGGCAAGCATTCTATGAAGGAAGGAAAAAAAGGGACGGAGAGGCTGCAAGGTGATGGCGCTCTCACACTTGTCTTCGCATCATTTTCAGAACGAGACAACCATCCAGGTAACAGTCATTGATATGCATTGATTCCATTGCTTCCCGTTTAACAGGAACGCAATAGTTCAAGTGTAGAATCATCGCCTGACTATCTATCCTGTGTCTAGAAGAGACCTTCGAATTCGATCCACTCACTGCTTTGCATCCGCATCCGCAGCCATTGGTATCAATGATATATTGACCTCGGCAGTCAAGAAAACTCATCGATATGCCAACCCACTCAACGCCATCGTGAAAAAACGCCCGAAAATGCCACACCCCAAATATCCTTCATATCCTATCCCACCATGCATGTTCGCTTTTGTTACCGGTATCCAACCGTGTCGACACATTCACAGCGTAAAATCAAACTCCTTGAACGCCGTTTTGAATGCTTCAATATCTTTCTTCTCTTCCTCCTCCGACTGGACGTTGTCCTTCCATTGTATTCGCTTCTCAAGACCGAGCAGTTTTGCCAACACGATGCGACCGAACTGCAAGGAGAACCGGACGGTGTCATCGAATGGGAGTGTCAGACACTTGGTGATGCCCTTTGGTTGCTCATCGGTGGGAGGTGACCATATCCACACACGAAAGAAGTCACCTTCGTTCTCACCAATACCTGGATCCCTAACTTCGAAAGGAGCGTATTTGAGATTCTCAGCTTCGACCCGAAAGGCTGCTTCGACGAGGCCTTTGGAAATGGTCTCTACAGGCATGGGAATGAATTGCCAATGCGTGTGAACACCATTGATTTTGCTGATCTCGTATGTGACGGCCCCAAGTTTGTTTCCGCTGTCCTTCGCTATCATTGACTGCATTGCTTCCTTGAACCTATTCATCTCTGCGAATGTCTTCTCCCGTGCATTGTCCTCCGTAGGAATTAAGGCCAGGGTCTGTGAATGGGTGAGAGGGATGATGAGGGCATGGCCTGGGTGGTTGATACCAAGCTCAGCATACGTAGTTGAAGTAGTGAGTGGACCCTTGGCTATGGTGAGATAGGCATCGTCGCCAATGGATGAAATAAGATGGGTTTCTAAATTTGGATTGGACAAACAGAAATAACATTGGCCTGGCCCAGGTGGAGGACCTCGCTCATTCCGACGGCGCTTGTTCCGATATCCATTGTCTTGGGGAGCATACCGACTATAAGGCTCAGGCTCTAGAGCGGTTCTCTTTTGTGGTCTAGGAGTAAACGGTGAGACCGTCGAGCCTGGAGGGAGAACAGCCAATGGATTTGGAGAAGCTTGCAAAGTGAATGCGTAGAGCGCCTTTTGCTTGATAGTATTTCCATGCGCAGCAAGGGAGATGAATCGAGTTACCGCTTTGTAGTCTGGGTTATCTTGGGTAGGGTTGAAGAAAAATGGTTCTCTTTCGTAGAAGAATGTAGGAGTGGTAGAAAAATGATACCGAGGTTTTAGAGCGGCACACAGATCTGCAATGTGCTCCAATCCTGTAGGAGGAGCAACATCACCAACTGGAACCACAACCTTCGACCCGATTCTGACTGAAGTTGGCCAGCATGTTGTGAGGAGAATGTCCGCTGAGTTCGCACCATGGAGAGCCTTGGCATCCCCGATAGTGTGATATGGCAAGTATTGCTCCTTGGACATGCCTCCGACCACCGTCTCGTCGAGCTTGCCCCCCAATGTAACAATCTTGATTCCCTCGGAGGTCTTTGTTGTACTTCGCTTTCCAAGGTAGTGAAGGTTGGGACAAATCTAAGATGCAGTCAATAAAACGTCAATCTCCAAATATGTTCTGCTTGGTCTCTCACCTCCTCATCCTTTTCGATCTTGTCTATAATCCGTTGCGGAAGAGCAGTCGTGCCAACAGTGAAGTAGGTGGGAAGTGGTATGTTGATTCTGCCACCGAGAAGGTCGTCGACAGCTGTGTCATCCTCCGCAAACAGATTACCAGCAACAATCGCAAGAGAGAAGTTGTTCTTCGCATGTAGAGAAGAGATTTTGGTGAAAGCTGGCTGCAATTGGCCATAAACGTCCCCGAGGACAAGTCTGAAGTGAACAGTCAGTTCGGGTTCCTCTAATTGCATTGGATGAAGGTGGCCGCGGGTTCTGAGCAGGATCTTTGATCTTTTGCTATATACAAAGGGCACCTACATCTTCGAAGACATATTGTGGTTGACGTTTAGCAAAAGCGACAATGGAGGTTTTAGTTGAAGCTGGAGAAGGAGAAAGTTGCGACGCGACAGCGAGTCTTTTCTAGAGGGACTGGACTGCAGTGAGCTGGAGCTCGATAAGCTCCCTATCTTAGCGTGACGCTAGCGGGTCAACACCCGCGCGTCTGAACTTCTGTATGATGAATATTCGAATGGTGAAATATTGTAGAGCATAGTTGAATTATTCCAGACAAATAAAACAGTATCTGAAGAAGGGAATCAGTCTTTCAATTAGTTCCAACTATGTTTGCATTTTTGTGGAGGCACAAATGAACCTTTCATCGTCAACTATCTCAAAACACCGCTAATCTCGATGTGGCGAATTCTGCCAGCTGTCACCGACCGCATGCGCAAAAAATAATTCTGCATGAGCGCCCGCGCTGAATCTGAGTATGAAGACCTTCCTCCCCTCCACCATTTCCCTCGACATAGCGCCCCGGTGCGCCTCATATACCACGATGCCGGTCAACACTTCAGGGAGGATTGTCAAAACCCGAAAGGGCAAAAGAGGTACCGACCACCAGAAGAACCATCGGTGGGAGTCCTTTACCACCAAAATCTCCAAGTTAAACTCCCTCGATCCGATAAAAAGAGTTCGTCGCCACGACATAGACACCGAAGACCTTTCTACGACGACATCTTATCTCGGAGCTGGATTGGACAGATGGGCCGAACTCAACATGTCCGAGGGGTTCATAATGTTCTCCCGCGAGATGTCAGAAATGACCGAGAGCTTACCACAAATTCTACATTCGGAGGACAAGATTATGGCATTGTTCGTCACATACATAGAGAAGAAGGAAAGAGAATCTCTCGAGCCTCTGCTGGAATTGTTGACGGCTTTCGCCCACGATTTGGGAGTTCGGTTCGAGAAGCACTACCCGAAGTCACTCGAATTGATTATTTCCATAGCGGGCATGCTACAGGATGTTGCGGTCATAGAATGGAGCTTCACAAGTCTCGCGTTCATGTTCAAGTACCTATCGAAACTTCTTGTACCGGATCTTCGACCAACCTACAACTTGATGGCACCTCTGCTGGGGAAACAGCGCCAGAAACCACACATCGCACGATTTGCTGCGGAAGCTATGAGTTTTCTGATCAAGAAAGCAGGAGCCCCAGCACACAGGACAACAGCTTTGCCTTTGATCGTCAAACACGCAAAGGAAGATCTGCAGAGCATTCAAGGTACTAAGGAATTCGGTCTCTACTATCATGGATTGATGACTTTATTTGCTGAGGCAATGAAGGGCAATGGCTTGAGTGTGCACACTACCGGCCCCGCTATCTTCAAATCCCTATTTCTGGGTTTGGACGATTCAGATTTGGAGTTGAGAGATAATGCTGTTTGGATGAATGTGATATGTGGGGTTTTGACGAGCATAATACATCACGGCAGCTCTGATACTTTCCCAGAAGTCTTAGACGTTGTCCTAGAAACCACCAGCAGTGCCGTGGAAACATTCGAACAGGACCCTTCTAAGCACAATTTCCGACGACTTCTTCTATCTGCGCGGACATTGGGCATCGCCGCTGGAGTTCGAAAGGGTACAAGGCTCAAAGACTGGACAGGCCTCTTGAGAGCAATGGCCAGTATCCTCAAGATCACCACAAAATACTCGAACGTTGTCCTCGAGAATGAAGACCTTGACATCTGGAACTACCTAATACTCAGTGTCTCGATCACTTTTCAATACGCTCCGATGGATACACTCATCAGCTTCATATCTCCATTCATGGACTCGCTAACCAAGGATCCCTTAATGAAATGGTTCTTGACTTTCTGCTCCTATCTTTCAGAAGTGGAGGCCGACCGCTTCCGAAGCATAGCATTACCATACTTCCGCAGGTGTGTTTACCTACTCTACATTCGTCGTGAACATGCTGACGGGACCAAATAGATTCATTGTCGCCCATTGGTCAGATGCTGACAACGGAGACACGTTTTCTGTTCTGCTGCCGAAGATGGTCTCGTCTGGTGTCTTACCTAGCAGATATGGGAAAGATGGATTTGCGTTACCACAATCGTGGCAAGACCAAATTGTGAGCAAATTTGAGAGGCTTGAAGTGCAACCATTTCCGGAACAGTCATCGCCGTATAACCGAAGTCCAACAACCTGGCACGACCGATGCCTACCAAAATACAACGCTCTGCTCGAGGTTCTTGATTGTACAGTTGTGCACCCATCGACCAATGCCAGAATTGCAGAAATTCTTTTGCGGAAATTGAAGCTTGCACTGCGGCCATCCTCGTCACTTGCGCCAGAGGAAGCTAATTTCATCGTCGGTCGCGGTTTCAGCTCATTCTCTCGGATGACGAAAGGAGCTGGCGAAGTGGATCGAGCGCTTGAGCCACTCCTTCGTGCAGCAGCTCCGAGATATGCCAGGCTTCCCAATTTCCTGGAGGCATTACTCGATTATAAGACGAGTCTTGCATCTTCGCCGGAACCAAAGACAGCTTCTCCAGCGAAGGATTCTGATTCAGATGATGATGCTGACCTTCTTGTTACTTCGCTCGTTGCCAATCTTTCTACTGACTCTCACGATCTGCGATACCTTTCTCTACGCCTTTTAGATCACATCTACACAACAGAGCACGGCTCAGAATCCCAATCCCTGTCAATCATGGTTATGGTGGAGAACTCAACTTTAGATCCGCAAGCTGTGCGCTCTGCTTCCATGCATATCCGCAAGTTGGCAACAATGTACACCAACGAACCATCTGAGTCTTGGGTCAAGCAAGCAATCCCAGCCTTCTACTTCGGGATGCTCACGGTGAAGTTGCGAGAGCTTTGGGATCAAGTGGCCGCTTCACTAAAGCAGATCTCAGAGTCCAAGAGCGGAGATGAAGCCGTGGCAAAACTAGCTTTCGAATGGCTTGAAAGGCCGTCCATGACTGGAGATGGACACAAGAGCTCTGACGAGCAGGATAAGAACCAGGGCATGACCGACTTTGAGTGTTCCAATCTCATGAAGCTTGATAAACTAGCCAAGGAAGCAGATTCAGGAGTAGCGAAGTCACGGGACACGATGTTGCAGAAATTCGCCGAGGCACAAGAGCTCGTTTCTGCCCAGCCCAAATCAGCCAGAGCCCAAGCCCTAATGGTTCTCTCTGCTGCCTCAAATGTAGCCGAGAAGCGCTCCCGTCTATTGGTTCCGATGTTTCTGTCATGGGCAAAACAAGGTCCTGAAATCGACCAGTCGGACGAGGACGAGGAGCAGCGTCTGAGTGACTGGACGAGGAATGACCAGAAAGCGTTGTTGAATTTGTTTGGTCAATTTGGCAATCCGAAATCACTCTACCGCTCTGAAGATGTGTACAACTCTCTCTTACATCTTCTTGCCAATGGAGACATCGAGATCCAGAGATCCGCTCTCAAGGCAATATTCGCGTGGAAGAACTCAAGTGTCCGGCCATACGAAGAGAACTTATTGAATCTTCTCGACGAAGCGAGGTTCAAGGAAGAAATTGCCATACTACTCCAAGGGCAAACACTTGTGCAAGCAGAGCACCGTCTGGGTCTCATGCCAGTTCTTCTGAGAGTCATCTACGGTCGCTCGATTGGGAGGAAGGGGGCTGCGAGTGGCCGACAGGGCATGGAAGCTCGAAGACTAACCATATTGCGCAATCTTGGTAAAGACGACATGGAAGGTTTCCTGGATATTGCCCTTGGTGACTTGGCAGATATTCGACTACTCGAAGATAGTTCTGTCCGCGAGTCCCTGTTTGACGTAGAAGTCATGAATGTGAGAAAGCAGGTCGGTTTCACACACATGATCGAGGGGATGTTGAAAGAGTTGGCAACGAAGGTGGTGCCAATCGCAGGCAAGTTGGTTGATGCGGTATTGTATTGCATCATCTACGCATCCCGCCAGCTTCAAGACGAACCCGAGACTAGTGAAGAGAGTCTTGGTGCAACCACCCAGACATCCTTGCTCAAAGTAGTCCGCCAAACGGGGCTGAAATGTCTCGTCCTGCTCTTTACAAATGCCCCCGACTTCAACTGGGTACCATACATCAACACCATCAACAGAGAGATTATCTCCGCTCGTCTTGAAAATCTCCCAGTCGAGACTGGTCAAGGAGTGTCGGTCATTCTCCGACTCTTTTCAACCTGGGCAGTGTCGCCGAAGCTGGTATTTTTCTTCACCACTGAGGTGTTGTCAAAAGTGGCGGAGTGTTTGGCGCCTCCAAAGTCGAAGGATGAGGTCAAACGATTCGTACTCAAAGACATCGTTCAAAAGATCATTGCGCTTTCTCGCGAAGATAATGCGGCCGAGGGTTCAGCGAAAGAGTTGACCGCCAGGGTCAAACACGAGATTCTCAACCCTAGCATGGATGCCTTTCTTGTGCAGATCGGGGGCGTCCTCCGCAGTCAGGGTGATATGGGCAAAGAGTTACTGGAGTCTTGCATTAGTACCGTTTCCGAGCTTGCGCCATTTGTCACCACATCGAGTCAAGCTCAAAACTTGGTCGATGTTTCCATCTTCCTGCTCGATCAACCAACGCGCCGTGTCAAACCGAAAGAGAAGGGTGCCTTGCTGGTTGTTCTGGAACACTTTGTCCCCATTTACGATCTGCAGAATGATGAAGCGCTCAAGGATAGAGTTTTCCATACTGTCACGTCTTTATTTGGCTTCTTCAAAGACAATGAGTCTCGCCAGGGACTAAGTCGGGTTTTGATGGTGTACTCCGAGAAAGATCCTGTCATGGGGGATGTTGCACAACTCTGCATAGGTCTCAACTCTTTCCTGGAAAACCGACTAGACGAGCCTGATTACGACCGTCGGATTAAGGCTTTCAACACCCTAAACGCCTGCGCAGACTTCACCGCCCGACAATGGACGCCCCTTCTCTATAATATGCTCTTCTACATCACTCACGATGAAGAGTCAGGAATCTTGTCGTCCAACTCGTCCGATACATTGTGCCAGTTCATAAGCACTGCTGGCTCGGCCCAAGCAGAAAAGGATGCCTTTGTGGGATTGCTCTCCTCGGTTTTAATGCCTGCACTTTATACTGGTGCTCGACATGAGTCTGAGCTAATCCGCCGAGAATACCTAAAGGTCATGGGCAAGCTGGTGGAGACATTTCCAGAATGGATAGAAGTCAGTGACATGAAAGTGCTTATTGGTGAACCTAGCATCGACAAATCCGAATCCGAGCCTTCGCAATCATTCTTTGAAAGCATCTTGGACATCGGTAAAGGACGACGACCCGCCGCCCTCAAACGCCTGTGCGATGCTGCCGAGAGTGGCAAGTTAGGTAGCAAGAATGTTGGCCATTTCTTGATTCCGTTGCTAGAGCACTTCATCTTTGACAAAGCAGAGGGTAATGACGCTAGTCAACTTGCCTCAGAGGCAAGTACTGCTATTGGAGTTCTTGCAAGATGTCTTGAATGGCCTCAGTACCGCGCTTTGCTTCGCAGATATATTGGCTACATTGAGTCCAAGGATCAGCCAAAGCAAATGATCAGACTTTTGGGGAGAGTCATCGATGCTTTGAGTGTTGATTCCCGGGCCACAACATTAGGAGACGACGTTGAAACGTCTGAATCGATGGACGCGGATGCTCCCCTTGACCCCACTACCAAGAGTACATTGACCAAGACGATGCCAAGACTTGACAAGTTCGCCGACGACATCACCTCGAACATTCTCCCACCATTGACTTCCTACCTTCATGACAAAGACGAGTCTACTGTCAGCCTACGAGTCCCCGTCGCAATCATCGTCGTCAGACTTCTCAAGCTCCTCCCCAGAGACCAGCTGAACTCTCGACTTCCAGCGGTCTTGACAGATGTTTGCCACATTCTTCGAAGCAAAGCAGCCGAGTCACGAAAGATGACCAGAGATACTTTGGTCAAGATATGCGTACTTCTTGGCCCAACCTGTATCGGATTTGTTCTCAAAGAGCTACGGAGTTCTCTACAGAAAGGTTACCAGGTCCACGTTCTATCCTTCACCATGCATTCGATCTTGGTTGCAACAACTCCCGATCACGCTCCCGGGGATTTGGACTACTGTCTGGGGCAGATTGTTGATATCATTACGGATGATATATTCGGTAACACGGGACAGGAGAAGGACGCAGAAGAATATACCAGCAAGATGGAGGAGGTCAGAAGCAGCAAGAGCTACGACTCGATGGAACTTATTGCCAGCACCGCCACTTTGAGTCGTCTCACAGATCTGGTCACGCCAATCCGAAAACTGCTACAGGAGAAACTCAACATCAAGATGGTCCGAAAAGCCGATCAGCTTCTTAATCGTATCAGCAACGGACTGCAGAGGAATCGCGCAGCCAACAGCAGAGACAGTCTTATCTTCTGCTACGAAGTCATCCAGGATGCCAACCGTGAGCAGAAACCAAATGAAAGGAAGAAGGTCGATCACAAGCTCAAGAAATACCTATCGACAAAGGGTGCCAGAAGAGGCCTCGACCGAGGAAGTACTACTGTGTACACTTTCAAGATTGTCAGATTCGCATTCGATGTCCTCCGAGCTGTGCTCAAGAAACATGATAGCTTACGTACGGCAAAGAATCTGACTGGATTTATCCCCCTCTTTGGTGACGCCGTTGTGGAAGCCGAGGAAGAAGTCAGAGTGTCCGCCTTCAAGACTCTCACCACGATTGTCAAAGTCCCGCTTCTGGAAGAGCCCAATTGGACCAACCTGTACCGGGTCGCTGCTGCTGAGGCGACGAAGTCTGTCGTCGAAAGCCCTCAAACAGACTCGGACATCGCACAAGCCGCGTTGAAGATGATCTCGGTCATTCTTCGCACCCGCCCCGATGTCAAAGTCAAGGACACCTCTGTGGACAATTTGTTAGGCAAGTTGAGACAGGATATCACAGAGCCAGAACGCCGACATGTGACATTCGGTTTTCTGCGCGCAGTGCTCGACTCCAAAGTTGAGACTGCAGTGGTGTACGACGTCCTGGATTATGTTGGTGAACAAATGGTCACGAATTTCGACAAAGATACACGGGATTTGGCTCGTGGTGCTTTCTTCCAGTTCCTCTCAGAATACCCACAAAAGAAAGCTCGATGGTCCAAGCAGCTCAAATTCATTGTGGGAAATCTCAATTATGCTCGTGAAGGAGGGAGGTTGTCAATCTTAGAGTTGATATATCTGCTGCTGTCCAAGTCGAGCGATGACATCGTTCAACAAGTCGCTACGGCCGTGTTCAAACCACTATACGAGGAGCGTCTGAATAATGAGGAAAGCGAGAAATGTCGCATAGTAGCATGCGAAGTACTGAAGGAAATATTCAAGAGATCCGACTCGGAGCGAACGAACACTTTTCTCAGTTTCCTCAGGACCGGGATCAGAAGTGACGACGAAGACATTGTCCGCGTCTCCTTGCAGACATTCAGATTGTATTACGACTCGAACCCCAGCGATGATGGCGATCTCAGTCTTCTCATGGACCGCATTTCAAGCATTGGGAAATCGGCCGAAGATCCTGGATCTGACATGGGCCAGATATTCGAAGCCCTACTCTTGAGCAACAGCCTCGCTGAGAAATTCCCTCAAATTATTTTCTCGAAGTCAACGTCACAGTCCTTCTGGACCATCATGCGAGCCTGTCTTTCATATCCTCACGAATGGGTCAAGCTTTCCGCTTCTAAGCTCTTCAATTGCTACTTTGCGGATTTCGCACGGACAAATGCCGACACGGATTTAAAACTTCCACTCGAAGGATCTGGAGGCCTGAAACTCATAGGAGACGATGTCACAGACTTCCTTCGCCGAACAACCTACTCCTTCAATACCCCTGCATTCAGTAACCCTGCAACGCCAGAACTCATCAAGAATCTAGTCTTCCTAGCCCGATGCGCAGGAGCCAATGATCTCAAATGGCGAAGTTCGCAGACAGTGGAGGACGAGGAAGATGAGGAAGAAGACGGGACCGAGGATGGCAGATCAGCACTCCGCTTCCTCTTTACACGTCTCTCGTCGCTACTGAGGAAAGAGATCTCACCACCACGCCTAACGACACTCCTCCCAAAAACCAACGCCCTCACACTCCTCCAAACACTGATCCTCACTCTCTCCATGCCATCGCTGCTCCCAGTCCTCCAACTTATAGTCCAACCTCTGCACCACATCACAGACCCCAACATCCCCACGCCTTACTCAACCGACGAGGCTTTCCGCAGTGGTTACGAAGACATGAAGACGTCAAGCGAGGCATTGCTAGAGAGCGTGAAGCGGAAGGTCGGGATTGAGATGTATAGCGAAGCGTTGTTAGAGGTGGGGAAGAGAGTTAAGAAAAATAGGGAGGAGAGACGTGCGAAGAGGAAGATCGAGGCCGTTAGTGCGCCTGAGAAGGCGGGTAAGGATAAGGCGAGGAAGACGGAGAGGAAGAAGGAGAGGAGGAAGGAGAAGGGAGTGGAGTATAAGAGTAAGAGGCATGAGCAGTAGCTGGCTTGAAGGGCTGTACTGAAGCCAAGCCACTGGGTGTTTTTGGGGTATGGAACTGGGTGTGGATTGGGCTAGACTGTCTAGCTGGTGCATAGAAATGCACAATGTAATGAAAATGGTCAAACTTCAGCCCAAAATCTACCTGACACGTGACTCCATAGCGATGCCATGTCATTTCATATTTTCCGACTTTCACCCTTGCCAACTATCCAATCAGATAAATGGCTAACCCCCCCCCCCCCCCCCGCAATGGCAAAATCTCACGGCTTATAATATTAGTGAGGGTAATTATTAGGGCCCCATTCTAGTTAATAATAGTTTTTCTAATTGACTGTGTCCTCACTCATGCTCTCATAACCTAGATCTTCTCGTCCAATTATACGCCTTGAAATATCGAGGCATCTCTCCGCTAGGCCCTTTTTAACCTCTTGAGCTAATCCACTCTCACCCCCCTTATAAGAAATCCAAATTCCGAGATAACAAGCCAACTTCTCCAAAGAGCCAGTGCAGCTGATAGCAATGATATCATGTCCGTTAATCTTTTCCATGAGTTTGAATGCAGCGGTGAAACCGAGAAGGGTGAGATTAACCGGCGAGATGGTCCCAATTATCCGAGGAGCTGCTTCTGGACTGGCTGGGGATGGGAAGCGCTCCAGATGGGCGATGGCCATAGCACACCGAAGAGACATCTTGATATCAGGAAGTCCAATCATGGAAGTACTTGCGTGAATGTAGCTCGACGCAGCATCTCTCTTCTTATCTGGCCTCTCGAGAGGACCAAGAGCTTGCAATGATTCCGCGATGCTGGCTCCGCGTTTCTCCTTGACCAACACTGTGCGCCCAGTGAGTGCCCGAATTTGCGCTGCAGAACCAATAGGTGCAATTTTGATAGCAAGAGTAACGTCTTCGACAATGGAACGCTGAGCTGCGACGTCATCCTCTTTAGTATCAAGACTTCTGGAAAGGGCTCTCTGCAAAACGAGACTTGAATACCAAGCGGCAACCGCATCAAGTGGGCTTCGAATAGCAAAGTCATCCACGATATTATCCATGCCATCACTTGAGCCATCTGTGTTATATGAAGTCGGAAGGTTCCAAGCGAGGTTATAGGCGCGTTGGCCAATACTATCAACAAGAACGTCGTCGTATTCTTGCTCAAGAAGAGCTGCAAGATACTCTGGAAGTTCTTCCTCTTGCTTGACTTTTGTATCTGCCATCATTCGGTGTAACTGCTTCGCCTCATTCCATTTCCATCTTGCCAGCTTGGCTGCGACTTCATGGAACATGTAGAATCCGTTGAAGCCCGCATTTCCAACCTCCCAAAGAAGCACTCGAATGTGCAATGCATTGAGCATGACGCGAGTTGGGGTATAAGGAAGGGTGCCGGAGGCGAGCAAGGTCAATGTCAGCCGACTCTTGCTAACCTCAGAATCCCCGCCAGCAAGCTGGGCATCAATAGCAATCGACCAGGCCTTGACACGACCGGCTTCTCGTTCTTCAGTTGTTCCAGTATAGCCAGATACACCAATAACGTTGCGCATGCTGAGTTTTACTATCTTTAAGCACAAAGCTGCTGCTTCGAGGAAAAAATTGTGTCGAAGTGCCCCAACTACCTGAATAGCTGCAAGCCAAGACTCTCTTCGAATGTGGACGGGAGAGGAGATAGAGGGAAACATAGCCAACGAAGCATTTAATCGACTAGGAGGCTCGTTATGTTTCAGGTTGCCGTTCCAGGTTACTTTATATACGAGCATTCGGAATCGCAATAAAAGACGCCAAAACAGCAGGGAAAACCATAAGTACAAGAAACAACTTTGTGTGTTCTCTTGAATAAGGAAGCTGGTAACGATCAAGATAAACTGCGTGAGAATCCGATGATATCTAAATTTGCTCTGAAACAAGAGCCGTTCAAAAGCTGTGAGCAACTGGACGCTGTCGTTTCTCTGTTCCAAGGCCCCTGTATCTAGAAGCTGGTCCTGAGGTTGAAGTGATCTCTTTTGGATGTCAAAATCATTCCTCTGGAGAGCTTCTCGACATGTTGCAAGGTTTTGCAGATAAGTGTTATTCTAAGGACAAAAGGTTACTAATCTCATTTTCTAGTTTACTTATGGAGATATAACACCTACTGGATGAGACCGACAGGATTCCTCAATGGCCAAGTTGTTTGCTTTTATTGCAAGTGCATTCGATTGCTGGTATTGAAGCCCAAAGAATATTGCGGCAGAAATAACACCTAGGATCGATATAACGTAGCCAGTTCTGCTTCTAGTCTTGGGATCTAAGTCGAATTTTTGCGACGGACGTCGATCTAGTTCTCGTACATTATCGCGAGATGTTGTCGAAGTGGGGGCATTTCCAGAAGATTCACCAATAGGGCTGCCACCAGAGGCAGATATTACATCGTTCGTGGAAGTTGGAAGTTGCTTTATTTCTTGAATATTATCTCGAGATGTTGGAGTGGGGGCCTCGCCAGAAGATTTAACAAGGCTACCACCAGAGGCAGTAATTGCATTATTAGAATCTTGTCTAATAGTTGGCTGGGAGAGGTGGTTTAAAGATGAGGCTAGCGAAGTCATGTTGGCGTAATAGGCGGGATATTAACATCAAGACAAAAATTGATGATACTTTGAGGCTCGAAAATGACAAGCTATTTTCGAGGGACGAAAGGAATAGACGCTTTTTTGAGGTTGTGTATTAAGTCTGCCTTGCGATGAGGCCAGGCCACTTGCGTATTGCGACGATGGGGCTGTGCATTAAAATCAGGCCATATGCACTGATGGTGCCGCTAGGCCCCCATACCCTCTACAGGGGTAAATAAATGTAAGACATGGCCCACGAATTAGTGTATGGGAATAGCCAAGTCCAGGATTGACCACTATACTTTTTTTGCTCCTCGTATTACTTTTTTTTGTCTTTCTTTTACTAATTTTTATTACATTTATTGTTCCTTGCTAAGTTTTAGGGTTCTATTTGTGACAGTCAAAATCATATCCAGATTTACACCTCGATCTGGATTCCGAACGATCCTTAGACATTCAGCCCCTTCAGCCAGGCTACGATCTCTTCCTCTCAAGCACCCTACAGACTCTCTATACCAAAGACCCTTTACGAGTTCGAGTCCACGAATCCCAGGTTCCAAAGATAGGAGTCAAAAACAAGCACAAGCACAACACGCAGTCATGGCGCCAAAGACCCGCTCTCAAACATCAACACCATCCAAATCCTCCAAGTCGCCTGCGGCTTCTTCTAAACCGACGACGAGTTTAAATTCGCAACACAATCAAAGATCTAATAAACTAGTACTGGCTATTTTAGGTACAGGCTGGGCAGGTTTCACAATTCTGCAATAGCTCTCCACCTCCTCACTACTCAAAACGCATGATATAATCGTCCTTTCACCAAGCCGCACCATGTCTCTCACTCCTCTTTTAGCTAGTGCTGCAGTACGTGCACATATTCCCACGTACCTCCATTAAATATGTCTCAAATATCTGTCTCCTGTTTCGTTGAAAAATAGGTGAAGATACGCTAACTCTCATGCAATGCGGTATCTTCGATTTCAGAGTTGCAGAAGAACCAGTGAGGAGGATCAGCATGATGAACGCCGCTACTCACCACGGCTCTGACGGGATCAAGAAGTATCAAGTCTGGGTCGACTCTGTAGACTTTGATGCCAGATTGTTGAAGTGTAGACCTGCAGAGGACGCAACGGGAACGAGACGGACGAAAGATCCGTGCATGCCCGTACCATTTCCAATTCCAAAAATTCCAAAGGAGACAAGAACGGTACTTTCTACGTCCATTTCGATCAACTCGCTATCGCGCCTGGGAGCGAAGTCAACACGCTCAACACGCCGGTGTAGAACAACACTGCCACTTCATGAAATCCGTCTCGGACGCCATGTTTGTCCGCGAGAAAATCCTGGATTGTTTCGAGCTCGCTTCTCTTCCACACTACAGCACGTCTCAAAAACGCACCTTGCTGCATTTCATCATCGTAGGCAGTGGGCCTACTGGCGTCGAACTCGCCGCCGAATTAGACGAGTTGATTCATAGGCATTTACTGAGCATTTACCCCGAGTGTAGGGATCTTGTAAGTGTGAGCGTGTATGATGTCGCAGATCGGATGTTAGGTATGTTTGGCGAGAAGCTGAGTGAGTACGCTATGGAGAAGTTCCGGAGGAGGGATGTGAATGTTTGCATGGGTAGGCATATTGAGGGTTTTGAGGAGGGGAAGATGATCGTTAAAGGGATTGGGGAGGTGGGGTTCGGAGTCGCGGTTTGGGCTGCGGGGAATAAAATTTGTGGGCTTGTGGAGGAGACCCGGGGG